>APFE030196297.1:0-71753 GCA_000404065.3 Pinus taeda
GTTGCTACAAAAAACTAACTTCCTATTTTATTCTCTCTCATTACCACTCTTAGTTTCTCTACCCTACGATGGAAATATATAATTTAATAGAATGGAACCCCTTCTCCTACCAACTAGGGGTCACTTTTGAATCTTTCAAATTTCAAATAGAGTTACAAATTTGGCCCTTCTAGATTCGTATTCATATTGCATATAGCCGCTTATGTATGATTAAATGGGGTTGATGTGGCATCCACTCATACCATGGTCGTCAAGCATGATATGCGAACTTCTGAGAGATACAACGTTTACAAATGAACTCTGACTGACATGATTCTTGCACCATTGGAAATGTATCTAAATGTAGAATAGTGTAACAATGTTTTAGGTTTGAGTGAGAGAGCTTTGACCGCAAACATCATTGTGCCCAGAGACACTCTACAACCCAGTATAGGAGGAAATGTGTAGGCCTAAATGTTATAATAAAAGGTTAAAAATAATATAGGTCCCCCTATGGGGGAGATGTTGTAGTGTTAGTAAATGAGTGTAAATATTTACATCTTGGCTCAATTCATAATAAAAAGTAAGTAATAAAAGTAAAATTCAATTTGTTACTCCAATTCAAGTTAGAAATTATGCTCTGGGAAAATTTGGATAAATATTTAAAACTTATATTGGTCAATGCTAAATTAATAGTGGTGTATTGACAAATTATACTGTGGTGTATTGAAAAATTATCCTATAGTCTTGCTTTGGCATGAACTAACTTGCCTAAATTTTGGTGGGTAGTAACCACCTGTAAGTCTACACATTTACAATTTTGCTCCTACTTTGGCATGAACTAACTTGCCTAAGTTTTGGTGGGTAGTAACCACTAGTAAGTCTACACATTTACAATTTTACTCCTACATAATTATAGTGGAAAACATAAATAATGGAGAAAATAACTCTTGGTAAGTATATGATTCTATTTTTGTATGATTACTACAAAAATATCTTAAAAATAATGCATGGATATTGCAACCATATCCATAATTTATGGCTTAAAATATGTAAGGAAGTTATCCACATGGAATTATATTATGCAAAGACTACAATAAGACCTTCAAGTTATGGTCCAATTAAATGTTTGAAAATTAGTTTTTTTTTTTATTATAAATAATATTGACAAATATTTTTTTTCGAAGTTAAACATTATAATTTGCATTGGTAAATTCTAAATTAATAGTGATAAGACAAGTAGATTATTGGAGTCTTGCCTTGGTAGGGACTAATAATGATTCCATAAATATATTTAAATTTAGTTAACAAGCAAATAAACACTTAATACATAAAATAGCAAGATTCTTAACATGAATACTCACCCCCACTTTACCATGGATATTATTAACTTGTAAATAGTTTTTATTACAATACCGTGGGCTAATACCATGACTGATCAATACCACCTGCTCAAAAACCATAACTCATTTCATAATAAAAAATCAAAATGTGAAATATTTTAGACCTTACATATATCATTGATTACACATAGTGATAATTCTAGACCATATGGATGGAAAGAGAGGCAAAGAGAAAGAGGAAGAGAGAAGTGTTGGAAATATTGAAAAGGGCCTGAATCAATATTTGCCTTCAATTAGTATTAATATTAGATCAACATAAATCAACATCACATGAACAATAAACAACACCATTCAACATCAAAATAAATATCTACCTATACTCAATATCAAAATAAATAATGGCAAATGCAATCTGACTCTGTCAATATATCAAAATAAATAATGGCAAATGCAATCTGACTCTGTCAATATTTCAGTATTGGCACAAAGTTATCAGCAACATCGACAATAACTTCTACAATTAAAACGATCAAATCCTAGTTGTCAATATAAACTATCATAAGAAATTCTACCTCTGCTAAGCCTAGCATCAATCGAATTCAGCTTCTGTACCAATCCTAGCACAAGTGCCAAACTTATTTGCAGTGCATATATATTCAACATAAAATATGCATCAGTATCATATCAAAACTTAGTACTGATTAATCATCATATAACCATAAATGACAGATATAGGTTCATAAATAATCATAAGATTACTGCATAACAAATCCACTGTCAAACCCTAGTTTCTCTCAATGCTCATATTAGCCAAGTACCCTGTTCTTTTAGCACCGCCTGCATACATCATCATATATTTTACTGTGCTTGATCCAATTGCCACATAACTGCTTGTAAATATTACTGTTGAAGAAGTCACATCACTGCTGACTCTATCCCACATGCACATGTTAATATGCTAGCCTCAAGCTGTCTCAACTTGTCTCTCTGTCATCTTGGCAACAACACTAATCACCGTAGTTTGTGTCAACATATATTTCAAACCTTTGCCCAACTGCTCATCATCACTTACCTTATAATCCTAGAAAATAACGTAGAATCCAATACTCTATTATACAACCATGCTCAGATCTCTAATTCAATAGCTGCTCTGTTCTCCAAATTGACTTCTGCATTTATATATTAGGTGTACAGGGATATCTTCATAATTCAGTCACAACAACTCATGTTCAACTGTAGAAACATTCACTACTACAAGATTTCTTGAACACTATTATAGGTGAAACTTCGACAAAATCAAAAAACATACTCCATTACTGATTTAATCATGTCACAAGTGTTAATTGTAATATACTCCTGTTCACCTCTTAAGGTCACTTAATAATGCACCATACTTCAATATTCAAATTGATGTACATTATACTTGTCTTCTGAAGTAATTAGAATCCTTCCATAACACTGCCTTTGAGATTCGAAAAAGATACTGTGAAATGATAGAATCTTTACCTTGATTTTCAGCAGACCGAATGTGAAAACTTCTGTGATAGCTCCAATGTTGTTCCCACCGGTTGTGCTTCACTGTAATTCTGTCCATCGTAGAGATTAACTATCACTTGTTCATCGTTTCAACACGCAGGTCTTTAAGCTTAGTTTAACACACATAAATTAGTGAATACGCTATTTCACATAGGTATTGTATCTTTTCATCAAAGCATATTTTGGCTTGTCCTCTTGTGACTTGGATCTCTACAGAATGTGTGTGTTCAATCTGGGCAAAGATCGAAGATCCAATCATCACATCAACGTATCAACACCTTACTAAGATGTACCTTAATGTGATTTCAATTGAATAATTGATCTACACCGTTAGCCCACACTTCAAACTTGTGTATCCTTGAAAAGTTTCAATATCAAATTATGCGTGTAGCCTTGTTGTGACCCAATGTGGATGAAGCCAATTGTCAAGAGATATACCTGCTTCAAAATTCCAAATGTAGCCTCAGATCACAATGTTCCAAATTCGAGTTGCTTTAGAAGGTTTAGTATTCAAAGGAGGTAAAAAATTCTACTTCGGTCAAATATGGAGATGCATCATACATAGTCCGAACCATTCAAATTATGCACAAAAGTCCATGCCCTAACTGAGAGTTGAGACTACTTTACAAGAGTCTTGATGCATTAAAGGATGTTCAGAACCCAATGTAGCAGCACATATTTCTCACAGTACCTTAGCGAAACCCATAACAAAACATAGATGTTAAGTCCTAAACCATAAATTCTACTTCTCAAATTTGCAGTAGTAGCCCAAGACGCAGAGACAGACATCATAGATGATGTGTTGAATTACTGAGGCTTCTAGGAGCCGACTTGAAGGGAAGATAAATTTTTAAATTTGAATTTTCAAATTTTAAACATTGGAACCAAAATTTCCCTCACATTTTGGACCATAAACATTTGAATTCGACTTTCCTTCCAAAATTTGAACCATGATGACATTTGATTTATTAATTAGATTTTTTTTTTTTTTTTTATAAAATCATTCTCCTTTTGTTAGCCAACGTAATGTTGACACATCGTCATCCTTTTGGGGTTATTGACCTTCTCAAGGCTATAACTTGCAAATTGTAAGGAGTCTCGAGGCGTGAAATATAACATTGGAATCGACACAATGAGGAGCATCAACTAGCGATGGTAACAAAGGATAATTCATTGATCGTGTTCATCAAAATATTTAACAAACCAAAGGATAATTCATTGATCGTGTTCATCAAAATATTTAACAAATGCATGGTGTCTTGGGCTTCTAATATTTTCTAGGGGCTTTGATTAATGGAGCTTCCAATTGTTAAGTTATGGTATGTTCTATGCTTAGCGCAGTTTACTTGTCTTTCTTATTATTATCCACAATGTACATAAGTAAAGTGCAGATAGAACATTAAACGATCAACAGAAAACAAGCCAAGACAAGAGACACAAGATGTGGCGGCTAACTAGGGACAAATCCCAATATGGGGAAACGTTTTGATCAAATCTTCTTTTATTTTCAATAATTCAGCAGAGAGAAATAATACATAAATCTGATTTACATCAGCAGTAGCAAACTCTAGATCAACAGCATCAACATCATCGGCATCAGCGACATCAGTATCATCGACATCATCCGGCATCATCATCATCGGCATCACCGGCATTGTCGGCATCACCAACATCAGCATCATCGGCATCACCGGAATCATCGGCTTCACTAGCATCATCGGCTTCACTGGCATCACCGACATCATCAGCATCAGCATCATCGACTTCACCGGCATCATTGGCTTCTCTGACATCATCATCATCGACATCACCAGCATCATCGGCTTCAACGACATCATCAGCTTCACCGGCATCATCATCATCGGCATCACCGATCATCGGCTTCACCGACATCATCGGCTTCTCCAGCGTCATCGGCTTCTCCGGCTTCATCAACATCATCGGCGTCATCAGCATCAACGACATCATCGGCTTCACCGGCATCATTGGCATCATTGACATCATCAACATCAACTTAGGATCTCTCCTCCTACTAAAACCTAAAGACAAGTAGAGAGAGGAAGAGATCCAAGTGTGTGTAGAAATGATTTGAAGTCCTCTTCTATTTATACTAAAATGTAGAAGCTGAATAGACATGTCGTTTGAGCTTCTTGAGCCTACATAAGTTTTGGGTCGGCTTGATAATAATTCCATAATCAAAATAAATTCACATCTCCATGAATACTTATCGGAATTGAATGATATTTAGATCAATCCTACACCTCTCGACGAGAGGAATCTAATAAAAATATTATCAGCCATGAATAAGATGACCCACATGAAGTTTGGCCCTAGTTGCCAATTTTAACACTCCCTCTCAACTAGGGAGAACTTCATCTGCAATCTGTCTGTCGGTTGCTACTATTCATCCATCAAATGCACTGCCTTGTACAGCTTGACCCTTGCCTTGCTCTGCTCTATTATGCCTGTTCTGCTTTGTCTTGTTCTGCCCTGTATTGATCTGTACTGCTTTGCTCTGCTTTGTTATGTTCTGCTCTGCTTTTGTCCAAATTATGAAGAAGAAGAAATGATCGAGGATGTATCATACTGACTCAAAGTCAGTGTCAGAGTATGTACCATTGGTCCTAGACCAGTCTCAACTAACCCAAAGTCAGCGTCATAGTGAGTACAACTCCTACCACTGGTCCCAAACCAATATCATCCTCCACTGACTCAAAGTTAGTCTTAGAGTGCGTACCACTGGTCCCAGACCAGTCTCAATCGATCCGAAGTCAGCGTCATAGTAGGTACCACCCCTACCACCGGTCCCATACCAGTATTGCAGTTTCAGAGAGTGTACCATTAGTCCCAGACTAGTCTCAACCGACCCGAAGTCAACGTCATAGTATGTACCACTCTCACTCGTCCCAGACCAATACTGCACTGATCAGAGGCCAGTCTCAGAGTATGTACCACTGGTCCCAGACCAGTCTCAACTGACCCGAAGTCAGCGTCATACTGGGTACAACTCCTACCATTGGTCCCAAACTAGTATCGCAGTCTCAGAGACTGTACCACTAGTCCCAGACCAGTTTGAACTGACCTGAAGTCAGCGTCATAGTATGTACCACTCTCACTGGTCCCAGGCTAGTACTGCACTGACCAGAGGTCAGTCTCAAAGTATGTACCACTAGTCCCAGACCAGTCTCAACCGACCCGAAGTTAGCATCATAGTAGGTATGTACCACTAGTCCGAGACCAGTCTCAACCGACTCGAAGTCAGCGCCATAGTAGGTACAACTCCTACTTCTGGTCCCAGGCCAGTATCGTAGTCTCAGAGACTGTACCACTAGTCCCAAACTAGTCTCAACTGACCCAAAGTCAACGTCATAGTATGTACAACTCTCACTGGTCCCAGACCAGTACTGCATTGACTAGAGGTTATTCTCAGAGTATGTACCACTGGTCCCAGACCAGTGTCAACCGACCCAAAGTCAGAGTCATATAGGTACAACTCCTACCACTGGTCCCAGACCAGTATCACAGTCTTAGAGAGTGTACCACTAGTCTCGGACCAGTACCATTGATCCCAGATCAATGAAGGTCATCCTAGCATAGGGAGTATGGTAGATACAACAATGTGTCCATCGGTACTACTATGGTCCCTATCCTCATTTCCTGCTCATTGAACATATGAGAGGTACTTCCCATGAGTCCCAGACTGCATGGGTAGGATGCCTCGACAGGAGAACTTAATCAGTCCTATCCTCACAGGAGAACTAATCATCCTGCTACACAATCGCCATGGAGAACACATCATTGAGGCCTCACAGGAGAGCTAATCATCCTGCTACATAATCGTCATGGAGAACACATCATCCAGACCTGACAAGAGAACTAATCATCTTGCTACATAGTCATCATGGAGAACACATCATCCAGACCTCACAAGAGAACTAATAATCTTGCTACATAGTAGTCATGGAGAACACATCATCCAGACTTCACAGGAGAACTAATCATCTTGCTACACAATCGTCATGGAGAACACATTATCCAGATCTCACAGGACAACTAATCATCTTGCTACATAGGAGAGCGAATCATCCTATCCCACAAGAGAGCGAATCATCTTGTTCCACAAGAGAGCGAATCATCTTGTTCACAGTGCGCACCACTAGGGGAGGGTGAGTCACCCTGTGGTCGTATGTCGCTCTAGTAAGAACCGCAAGCCCCTAGAGCTCCCAGAGCTCAATGTATGCAACATGCAGGACCCTTTTACAAGGGTCTCTCGCCGACTCCAAGTCGTTTGGGAAAAATCACAAATTTGATCTTTTCCCAGGGTTCTGACCTATACATCATCTCAGTGCGATGGAGCCTCCCTGCTCATCGAATTACCATATCCCAGATAAGGCGGTATCTGATGTCTATCTGTTGGGGTAATCATTGAATACGAGATTCCTCAATAATCGATTCCTACCTTTGGTTGTCACAGAGAATCACAGTGGTATTCATCATGTGTACTCACTAAAGAGTTTCCACAACCAGGGAACTTCATACGAGGTCATACTCGTAGTTATGTATCCAGTCTCGGCAGTACATATAACAACCGATTTCTGCTTCCTGCTCATCCAAAGAGAACCAACACTGAGAAGTGCTCTAGTGATCCTCCACAATACCTGCCTAGTCAGCATTCAAATAATCATGTAGTTTTCATATTTTCGGCAGTGTATCTCAATCCATGAGAGATTGTGCCCCAAAGATATCTCAGAGGATTCTTGGCACCAATCCAGTGAGGCTCAACCAAGTATGAGATCACCATGCTAACTGCAAAACATATGTCTGGACAGAAGTTCACCAAGAACATCAACGTGATCGAGTTTATGAAACTCAGAGGCATTTCCCAAATCTGGTCCGACATCACTACCATATAACTTCTGAAAGTTAATATCCTTGAGGTAGTCATAGGCTTGCAGTTTATCATTCCACATTTGGAATCCAACTCCCTCTTACTTCTGCAAATGAGAGGGTCTACACCTGTCAGAAATAGGTCATCCTTATGAGGTGCTAGTATGAGAGGTCTATCATCCACAACCTTCGGGTAATGGTCTAAATCGGTTTCACTCCTAGTGAATCTCAGCTTCATCAAACAACTATCAATCCTCTCATACTACGTTCGAGGTGTTTTGCTTCAAGCCATAGAGGGCTTTCTTCCACCTATATACATGAGATTCCTGTTTATGAATCTCAAACTCCATGGGTTGTTCCAAACCTGTGGACCTGCTACATGAGGGGAAGGTCCCCTTGTAAGATTTTCCTTCAGTACATCTCATACATGTACCTTCATACACTTTTTGAATTTAGGCATTCCTGTCACCATCTAACTCAAAGACGTCTGGTGCTGTGCCAATGGACATGGTCCCCAGTGGACTTCCAACAACTTGATACAACCCTGAACTCAAAAACATCTTTGAAAAACTCTATTTTCAAACACATACCTTTCCATCTATGGGTGCCACCCTGTAACCTTTGACTTTCATGGCTGAAATGGACACCAGGTTCTTCTTGTGATCAGGTACATAAAATAGATTGTGTAAATGAATCAAGTTACCTTCATTCAATTAAGGGGTAACATTCCCTACACTCTTAGATTTGAACTTCCCAATGAAGTGATCTTTAAGTAGGCCATCAGAAACTTCCACTGCGCCATTATGATAATATTCTCTACTTCCACTTCACCCTCAGTGAATTTGAACCCATTGGTCCTTTTGTCTTGTCCCAACTATTGTCAGTGATTGCTCTTTCACTCTTGCTTGGGCATTGTCTTAACTTCAGCTCTGATACCATGTTAAGTTATGGTATGTTCTATGCTTAGAGCAGTTTACTTATCTTTAGTATTATTATCCACAGATTAGTAATCACATGTACATAAGTAAAGTGCATATAGAACATTAAACGATCAACAGAAAACAAGCCAAGACAAGAGACATAAGATGTGGTGGCTAGCCAGGGACAAACCCCAATACGGGGAAACCCTTTGATCAAATCTTCTTTTATCTTCAATAATTCAACAGAGAGAAATAGTACATAAATCTGATTTGCATCAGCAGTAGCAAACCCTAGATCAGTGGCATCATCATCATCGGCATCAGCGACATCAGTATCATCGACATCAGCTAACATCATCATCATCGGCATCACCAACATCAACATCATCAGTATCATTGGCATCATCGGCTTCACCGAAATCATTGGCTTCACAGACATCATCATCATCGGCATTACCGGCATCATCGGCATCAACGACATCAGCGTCATCAGCATCACCAGCATCATCGGCTTCACCGACATCATCATCATTGGCATCATCGGCATCATTTGTTTCACTGGCATCATCATCATCGACATCATCGGCTTCACTGGCATCATCAGCGTCACCATCTTCACCGGCATCATCGGCTTCATCGGCATCATCAACATCACCGGCATCATCGGCTTCAGTGGCATCATCAGCATCACCGACATCATCGGCTTCAACGACATCATCGGCATCAACTTAGGATCTGTCCTCCTACTGAAACCCATAGACAAGTAGAGAGAGGAAGAGATCCAAGTGTGTGTAGAAATGACTTGAAGTCCTCTTCTATTTATACTAAAATGTAGAGGTTGAATAGACATGACGTTTGGGCTTCTTGAGCCTACATAAGTTGTAGGTCGGCTTGATAATAATTCCATAATCAAAATAAATTCATATCTCCATGAATACTGATCGGAATTGAATGATCTTTAGATCAATCCTACATCTCTCGACGAGAAGAATCTAATAAAAATATTATCAACCATGAATAAGATGACCCACATGAAGTTTGGCCCTAATTTCCAATTTTAACACCAATTGATGATGAATATTAAGAGTGTTCAATAGATGATGCTGACATTGATGACAACACCATTCAACAAGAGAGAGAGAGAGAGAGAGAGAGAGAGAGAGAGAGAGAGGATATAAGACATAGAGACAAATATGAGAGAGAGAGGGAGACATAGAGATGGAGGGCAGAGAGAGGGGAAGAGGGAAGGAGTTATTGATAGAGTTGTAGTGGAGAGAGAGAGAGAGAGGGGTGGTAGAGAAAGGGAGAGAGAGGACTTGAGAGAGAGGAGGAGAGAGGGAGGGAGGGAGAGATGAAGTTGGAGGGGGAGAGAGAGAGAGGGAAGAACAAAGACACAAAGAGATAGAGGTGTACAAAGAGTGGAAGTGACAAGGGAGAGATGGAGAGAGATTGAGCGAGAGGAGAGAAGGAGGAAAGAGAGAGAAGTAGAGGAGAGAGGGAGTGAGAGAAGGGAAAGAGAGAGAGATTGATGAGTACCAATATTGTAGCAAGAATGGTGCACCTCCTGGGGCTACCAACTTTACTTCATCAACCCAGGGTTCGTAAAAACTTGGACGTGACAATGTTGTATACACAAGTAGATGCAATGGGTCCACTCTTTTGTCATTGCTGAGCTGGGCGATAGACCACTAGGGTTTCTCAAACCAACCTTCTATTGATTTAGAAGAAGTTTGATTATCAATTGAGAAAGGAGAATTTTACCCTAATTGAGAGAATTGAAATGCTACCTACTGTAGTGAAGAAAGATGGAAATAGATGTTTAAAACACAACTAATCTAGCTATTTGTCAAGATACCTTGCTTCAGAAGAATTCTAAGCTAACACGTGTGAAATCCTACTAACCTAAGCATGCAATCTATTCTAATCAAACACTTAACTGCTGAGCACATGAATAAGCATAACAACCTTTTTCTTTTTGTCTTTTTTTGTGAAACATGAATGCTAATTCTTCTTGATTGTATGACAGGTGGGTTAGGTGTGGAGAGAAATGCTTGTGATGGGTTAGAAGGCTTGGGAGGCAAGCAGGGGTATTCTCCTATCTTTCATGATGCATTTCTCACAAATCAGGTTCAAAACAGGCCAATACAGGTCGTCCTACAGGATGTCCTAATTCACCTGCAGGATCCCTTGTTTTCCTACAGGAACATGATGAAAGCATAAGGAGTGATTTGGACATTGGTATGGGGCTTAGGGAAGGTGAGTGAGGGAAGGAATAAGACAATGAAGTGGTTAGGACTTCCTCAGAACTCAAACCAAAGTTGTATGATGGTTAGATTTTCTCAACAAGCATGGCAAGTTGTCCTTGTGAAATGATAACTCAGATTATGGACATAATGGCTTTTGGCGATCATAGATGGTAAGGTTAGACTGAGGCTTCTGATATGAGGTCTTCCTACACTATTGAAACTCCTGCAATATACACATAATTGTTGGAATTTACCCATAAATCATGTCAAAACAAGAGAGGTTTACATCAACATAGGAAAGAAAAATTTCATCATTTATTTTCCTAGTTCATGCATGGAAATGCTTGCAGATTATTGTGAAAACACCATGAAATCTAATGTAAAGATGAAGATATCAGAAATGACAACTGCAACCAATCTTTGAAAACTGAAAGATGCTGACCTAGTTAGCAGAAAAACCCTAAATTTCATAAGAAACCAAAATTTTGTCTTTTTGGGATGAATGAGGGTTTTTCCTCAAACCATGGTCCCGGATGAGAGGAATGAGGCAAGATCCACCTGTTATTAGTCTTTTTGGTATTTATTTATCTCTCTAAAGCTACTGTTAAAGCTATGCACAAATGGAAGCAAACTAATCAAATTCACCAATACTTGTAATGTAACAATGCCAAAATCAATTCAACAAGTAATCTATGAAATAATCTAAGCATACAAGTACAGTAAGAGGAACCTATGATGCTAGGGTTGGGCCCTAACCCAAGAGCTTCAACGCTCTGAGTCAACTCAGTGTTGGATCAATGGAATGCTCATTTTCATTAACATATCAAAAAATACATAACAATATTTTTTCACAATCCTTCAACTCGATAGTGTTTAGCTATCTTCCCTAAAAAATTCAAATCATAATGAGGCTCTAGGCCTCCTTATTTATACAACTGAAGTTTCCAACAACTTCCTTAAATCTAGGGAGGCTTGGCTCCCCATCTCAAGATAAACTGGTTCTTAACCATCACTGGCTTGGCTGTCAGTGATCCTCATGACTTGGTTGCAACTCCAAGCTAGTGTGATTTGATTGAGGGATCTTCGAATGAGTGAGGATTTAACAAGGAAGATCCACCTCCTATAATCTCTCCTTCTTGTCTCATTCGAGTTCTTGCACCTTAATTGGCCATAATTTTCCATAATTTCCTCACAAAAACCTGCAATCAAAGCACATTAGACCATTAGACATAACTTCTTACTTTTACTCATCTAATTAAGAAAAATATAATTAAAACATGTAAGGAATTATGAGAAGAGTTGATTTTAGTAAGCTTGGAGGTGTATTAAGGTCCATATATTTTACCCAATGATGATCCTCATCATCACCCCCCAATTGAAAGTGTTGCTCATCTTCTGAGAAACTCAATATATGTCCATGTCCTTCTTTGCTGTGGTGGCTTCCCTAACATCCCATGCTTTTGCTGTAGCCTCTTCTTCCTGTGCATAAAATCCCTCCTTCCTCTCTATCTCTTCCCACTGTTTTCTTTCTTTTTCTTCTTTTCTTCCTTCCAACATTCCCAAAAGCAATGGTGGACTGAGCCTCAAGCCAATCCAATTGACTTTGAATCTTTGTAGTGCCTGCTTATACATTGGGGTTCTATTTAGTGGCTCTTGTTGTAACATGATTAGTTTTGATTAAACTGCATGATCAAATAATTTTAAAATTTATGTATTTAGATTAGGAAATAAATTAAAACATCAGTTAAATTTCATTGAAATTAGCTGATATAATAGGTTTTAGTAGTTTAAAAATTATAAATGGGTTTGCAAGAGTAAATGCACCCTCAAAAATGTAAATTTAAGTTTTGATTTAGTTAATCATGCATTTAAACATGATTAAATAATGTAATAAAGTATAAATTGGATTTTTTTACCTATGATCGAGGATTGACAAGACATCTTGTCGCTTTCACAAAAGTTTGGGCACTTTTGCACGGTTAAAATCTTCCCTGCCCAGATCAACGACGGGGAGGACATTTCGCACCCCCCTCCGTCGAAAGACGTTAATAAAGTAGGGGGATTTCTGAATAGGTTTCTGGCCGCGCCCCCCGCCCCCCCAACATGGAAGCCTCCCATCATTTCGCACCCCCTTTGTTCAAAACAACTCACCGCCACCCCCCCTCCGAAATCCACTTATCTCCCCAACATTCACACATCACTTCATGCCAACGTCTATTTACCCCTGGTCACATCATCTCCCATGCCACATCCCTTCTCCTCCTCCACTCTTATTCTGTCTCCACATTATTCCCCACTTCCTTACCATCAACCATGTGCCTCCATGTCACCTCCTACCTCCACGTCATATGCCTGTCTCATGGTCAGTTAAAACTATGTTTTCTCCCTATACAACACAGTAATGTCAAACATTTCTTACAAATAAATGAGAATGGATATTGGGAAACTGAAAGAGGTTTTTGTTGCTAACATAACCTTGTACAAAAATCTCTCTCAGTTTTCTAACAGTTGTTATGATTTGGAAGATGCTAATGATTCTTTAAAGGCATATTTTCCAGAAATTTCCTGTTTTAGTCACCTTTTTGCAGAGCATATTATGGATAACCAGAAATTAATTGTGGTACAATGGAGGATTTTTTTGTTCCTAAGATTCTAATATACAAAAAACTCTCTCAGTTTTGTAATAGAGGTTATGATTTGGGAGATTCAGATGAATCTTTGCAGGCATGATTTCCTGAATTTTCCAGTTTTTAGTCAGTGTTTTCAAATGCAGTTTCCAAGTAGGTGAAAATTAATTTTCAAAAATGGAAAGAGGTTTTTGTTTCCAACATCATCATTTACAAAAACCTTTCTTAGTTTTCTAACAACTATTATGGTTTCAGAGAAACAAAGTTATTACAAAACCCTATTTTCAGAATTACGGGAGGAAAAAGCTCAAAGACAATCAGTGACTTGGAGGCCACCTCATACAAAATGAGTTGCAATCAAATTCGAATTGCTGTTATTTATCAACAAAAATCCTCAAGGATAGTACCAGAATTCTTCAAATAGTTTTAATTACCTTTATTTGTGTTCTTATTTTGTAATACAATTTTCAGATATTTGTAATCACTCTTGATATTTTTATCAAGATATTTTGTGAGGAAATTGTATAAATACTTCATCAATTGAAGTAATATGTATGGGATTTTGATGCCAAGACTCTTCACTTTGTAATAGCTTCTACTATAGGATTTCTAATGAAAGCCTTCCGGCGCCAGTTCGACAAAATTTTGTGTTTTCTAGTATGTCTTTCTAGTGTTTCATATCTTATTTCTACACATGTTCAAAGCATTTATATGAAGGTGTGGGTAAATGTAGATTAAGTCTTAATCTCTCTGAAATCCCTTGTAAAATCATAACCTTTAGAAAGAGGTCAGCTTATTAGACTGTTTGTCCAAGATAACTCCTCTTTGACTTTTTTTTTTCTTTATGCCTTAGGATAGCCATTAAAAGATATTACCTTATTGGATTATTTGTTTGAAATAGCTCCTCTTAGAATTGGTTTTAGTTTGGCCTTCAGTTTCCTTTGAATATATTTTGTTGGACTGTAGAAATCTTCTACATGCATCCAAATTTCCCTAGTTATTAAGAAGTTTGTCTGATGCTTAATTATTAGGAATCTCCTTACATTCTTCTATCATAATCCTTGAAAATCTAAGTCATTCTGTTAGCTAGAAGCTAACATGTTCTGAAGGGACCCTGTGAGAGAGGCCTTAAATCATGGATAGGGATTGTCATTGATCACCAACCGCCCCCAATTAAAACCATAAATATGACCATTGTGCTTCAAAGGCTATTGTTCACTGACATGTGAACAACGTTAAACAAAGCCTCATAACGCCTTAGGGAGCTCCCTTTGGTTCAAGGACCAACTTGAACCTAAAGGCTGGTTGAGTTGGTTTCCTGGCGTAGTTTTTGTAGCCAAGGATTGGAAACACATACAACACCTCTCTCATTCTATCAGGAGAATGATATTTTATGATTTTTAGGCTGTAAGGAAAGGTGTTCCATCTCCTTTGGTAAGCTTGCTGGCTGCCATCTCCTAGTAATCTGAACATGTCTTCAAAGTGTGTGACTGCTTGTTCTTGTATAGCAAGGTACCTTGGTGAAAGCTTGGGGTCATTTGCAATGAGGTTGTGGGTGATGATGACATCCATTGGGTTAGATTGTTTTGCTATGATCATAAGGGGTTCTGTCTCTTCTTTCTCCATTACCTTTTTCATCTATATAGCTCTTGCCTCCTCATGATTCATCCATGATGCTAAGGCCATCAATTGCAAGTCTCCTAGCTTGGGATTTGGTACCACACATTTAAATCTGTCAAGGCCAAATTGTGTAGGTAAAACTTAGATATTTTTTCTCTATCTTCCAAGGTGCTTTGATCACAAAGAACAATGAATTATCTATAATCTTGGAAGGGCATAGTTCCTCTTTGTGCTAGGGTATTTATCTGGAATTGTAATCATTATTCCTTGAGGTACAAGGAATAAGAATTTCTTGGCATCCTGCACTGAATTTCCTCCATGGAAAAACTGGCCATAGTTGGAAATTGGTTTCCCTTTCTTGTAGCTGCCTCCTTAGCCATGTGTTCTCAGCCTCTAGCTGAGATTTCATCATTGCTTCTATGTCTCTTATGCTAATCAGTTCTTTTCCCATCTCCTGCAATTTCTCTTCCATGTGGCCTATATCCTCTACCCATTTTGATTTGGCGATTTGCATCCACCTATGTGTCCTTGCCCTTTCTTTTTCAAGTTCAAAGAATAGGGGAATGACAAACTTCTGTGGTATCACCCTTCCTCCTTCAATGAACCTGTAGTAGGAGTTGAGGTTTGGTTGTGGACTAGGTTTTTCTAGTTCTTGGCCTTCTCCCTTTTTTTCTTGTTCTGTCATTCCTTACTGGTCTCTTTTCTGTGTTTCTTGTTGGTTTGATAGAGTTTCCTGTAGGATGGCCTACGCTTCTTGTAGGTTTGTCTGTGTCTCCTGTAGGAGACGTTATCGCTTTGATGAGGTTGCCCTTGTAACAAACCTCCTAATATAGGTAACTGGTGACTTTGGAGAAGCTTGTTTTGATGATCCTTCTCATTCATTTTTCTTTAGAGGGGCTGGATTCTCTTGTTGCTTTGGTGAATCCTCAATGACAATTAGAGTTTTAGTGGGGGTTTGAGGTCTCCCTTGTCTAATACTAGTGCTCTTTCTTGTCATGAAGTAGTGGGGTTTGTATTGGCCTCTTCCCCTTTGATTTGACAGGTGTACTTAGGGTAGTAAGAGCAGCTACTGCCTCTTTCTCTGTAGGCTCTGGGGATACCCTTGGTGACCCTTCTTCCTCTCTGTCTTGAGATGCAGACCTCTGTTCATCCTTCTGTCATGTTTCCTCTTTTCCATTCTCTTTCTCATCCTCTTTTTTTCCTCCTCCTTCCTCTTCTTTTTCTTCCTATATTTCTTCACCCTCTTCATCTGTTTCTTCTTTTGTTTCCTCCTTTGTCTCTTCCTCATTTTCCTCCTCCATTTCTTGTTCAATATCTTCCTCCATTTCTTATTTTTTTTTCCTCTTATGTTTCTTCTTCTCCCTCACTAGCAGTAGGGATTCTTTCATATTCGATAGCTTGAATTGCTCCTTCTACCTGCATGTCTGTAAATGTTGTCCATGCAATAGGGAGTCTTAAGTTTTGTAGAGCATCTTCAAGGATGAGTTTGATCAACCCATGATGGGCTAGCTGCTGATGCTTCCCTCCTGTACTTTGATGCTCATGTCTATCATTGATTGTAGAAGAATATAGGGTATACTCAATTTGTTTTTAGGAGGTGTGCTCTCTCCAATTTTCAGTTCTTGGAGAAGTTTGAAGTGGTATCCATGCACTACACTATATCTCCCTTCACATGAAATGTATTTAATGAGGTGGTAACTAAATTCATTCCAAGGGTATGGAATGCTCTCCCTTCTAACCTCATTTTTGTCCTCCATTGGCTCTTCTCCTTCTAAAAAGAAGTTTTTCTTTGCAAGGGTGTTGTTACCCTTGTCTTCTTTTCTCCATGGTAACCATAAAGGGAGTGTAGTGATTCTGCTTATAACTTCAGGGGTAATTGCTATTGATAAACCTTTCACCACAGCAATGGTACTGGTCCTACTTAGGGGTATTAGTGAGAGGGCAAATTCTTTGGCCACATCATCATATCCTCCATCCTCTCAAAGAACCCCATCCATTGGTTCCTTGTGAAAATTTCCACTACAGGAGGATGATGGTGGATCCTTCCTGTGTTTGTGGGTTCTCTCTTGTTGAAACCTCCTATCATATTTCCTTGGTAATTGTAGAGGCTTGTGTGGATACAATTCAAGAATTCCAGTAGGTGAGGGAGTATTGAATGTTAACTTTTAGTGACATGCAATAAAATTTTCCTATCCTGAGATGCACTGCAATTTCCTACCCAAATTGAGGATTTCCTTTTTTTTCAAATGGAAAATATGGAAAGTATAGCTCCTACCTCACTTTGCTACACTCTGGTGAGGATAACCCTTGATTTCACCTCCCTTAGTGCCCACTGATAGCCCTGTAGGTTGGTTCCTCTATATCCTGTAGGCTTCCTGTAGGCTTCCTATACTGTAGATGCTTACTATTTCCTGTAGGTGCTGCTTTAGGAAGGCTGAGAGCAACATCTTCATTCGATGAATTCTCAAAGTTGCTTTTGTTCTCTCTGTATGGGAATCAATGTTTTATTTCCATGTATGGATGATCGTGTGGGGTGGTGTGTTGGCTGTCTAAGTACTGTTCGCTGTCTAAGTATGAGCACATCCTTTTGGACCGTTGGTCACACTATTAGTCCATCATTCCACCTTACCTCGTAATCATCTCCCACTCCTTTCCTCTGTTACTTACCCATTTTTGGCTTTATTCCTTTTTTCTCTTCATTTGACTTTGTCACGTGTGGAGTGGTCCAATTGTTTTCTTCTCATAGACTACCAAAGGTGGCCAAGTTAATTGGCTACCTTTACTTATAAAACCAACTCTCACATAATCCTAAAATTTTGATCATATTGTACTAACGAAAGAGCATGAGTAAGATGACATGCCTGTGGGTAAGGTGCTTTGTTGATGATGCATGTTGGAGAGTGGTGTCTCTTTGCTGTGCTTTTCAATCTGCATATTTTTCTGTTTCTTTTGATGTGAAGGTGTTGTACCTTGTTGCTGGTGATCTTCTTGCTGCTATTGAGCTCTAGAGGAGCTTATTCAACCTTGGAATCCTTTTTCTGAAGATGGCTCCAACTGTATGGTTTCCTTTGTGGGATAGGTTGCTATAGGAATTCCTATAGGATACGTACAGGATGTCCTGTAGCTGCCTCTCCCTTAAACTTTCATACTTTTTCTAAACTCTGAACCATAAGGGGCGTTGAAAAGAGTGGAGAAGGGTGGTAGGGAATGGTAGGTGAGAGATGTTTCCTTTGGGTATGGTCCCTCTTTTCCTCTTTCCCTCTTTTCAGTTTTTTTTTTTTTTTTTTTTTTTGTAATCTCTATTTGTTTTGAATTGATTTCTTTGGTGGATGTAAGGGTGACATGGTGATGAAAAGAATGGATATGGTGTGGTGGAGTAAAGGGTTTTTCATCTAGAGATAGGCTTGTGTCATCACCTTGCTCTCATACTGTCTTTCTTGTGATTTTCAAGGTCACTGTAATTCCTACAGGAAACTCTTGTGGGATTACAGGGAATCCCGTAGAAAACACAGAGTTTGTGTGAGATGAGCTGGAGAGGTTTATAAATGGAAGACTAGGTGAATAATGGAAGATATGATATGGGTGGATTAAAACATGGCTCTTGTAGGTCCTGCTATCCTTATCATGTTGTGCTTATCCTCCTCTTACTGACCCACAAAACATAATTTCCATATTTTGTATCTTTTCTCTTTTTTCTCTTTTTTGTTGTTGTTGTAAATCAACTAGTCTACCTCCAGGGAGGTTTTCATCCTAGTTGCCTACCCTGGGTGCCTCAAAAGAGGTTTTCACCCAAAGATATTTTTATTTATACTCTATTTTTTTAAAACACCCTTGGGCCACCTCAAGAGGTTTTCAACTCAACAGTGGGACTCAGGTGCCTCATGGAGGTTTTCACCTGAGTCTCTTTATTTTTTCTCTTTTTTGTTTTTGTTTTTATTTTTTCTTTCTTTTTTCTTCTCCAGGGACTTGGTGGGGTGGAAGCTAAGACTTGCTCCACCACCATCACTGTCTTGCTGATGCTATTGATGAATTCTTTCTTTGACAAGGGATTCTTGTAGATCTTTAATCTCTACCCATTGACAAGCAAAGGGATAACATCTGCATCAATGGTTCTTATCTGAACAACACCATTATCATGAAACTTTTCTATTACATAAGGTGCTAACCATCTAGTTCTTAACTTGCCTTTAAAATCCTTATACCGGGAATCATACAACAAAGCCCAATCACCTTCTTGGAACTGTTTGTCTTTTATATTTTTGTCATGCCAAATTTTCCTTTGAACTTGAGTCACTTCTGTGTGCAGGAGGGCTTGCATCCTAAATTTATCTAACCCATCTAGTTGGAGCAATATTTCTTGTTGTGCCCTATTGATATCCGGATCTAATTGTGCTTCCATCCTTAAGGTGTTGTATTCAAATTCAATGGACATCAGGGCTTTCTTCCCATAGACCAACTCAGAACGAGTGAAGCTAGTGGTGGTCTTCTAGGTGGTATTGTAGGCCTAGGTGGCCTCAACTAATCTGTCTACCCAAACCTTTCTGCTGTTGCTAATCACCTTGGTCAGAATGCCTTCCAGTGCTCTATTGGTTACCTCCACTTGCCCATTGGCTTGTGGGTGGTAAGGAGTGGATGTTCTGTGCTTGATCTTGTGTTGGGTTAAATTTTTTTCGATCATGTGTGATTTAAATTGACTACCTTGATCAATGACCAATTCTCTAGGGTACCCAAACTTATAAAACACATTTTCCCTTAAGAATTTAACCACCTTTTCTTTTGTTGATTCTTTGATGGCTTTGGCTTCAACCCATTTGGTTAAGTAGTTACTGCACACAATAATGTACTTCTTCTGTTTGAATGGAGGATCAATGGGACCGATTAAATCCATGCCTTACTTATCAAATGGCTCGAAAGTCACTTGAGGTTGTAGAAGTATCTCATCCCTTGGGGTAGGTTTCCCCATCCTTTGGAATCAATCACACTGACTGGTATACCTCCTCACATCTTGGTGTAGAGTGGGTCAGTAATAACGAGCTTGGAATACCTTGAATGTTGTTCTTTTGGCTGCAAAGTGACCTCCATAAGGCCCATCATGACATGTTAAAAGGATGTCGAAGACTTCCTCCTCCCTGACACATCTTCTTAGAATTTGATCCAGACCTAGTTTGAATAGATTTCCCCCAATCCTTTGAATGGGGTGCCCTTTTTTATGATTCTGCTCTTTTCCTTGGAGGGCAATTTTGGTGGAAACTGTGTAGGCACCAAGTAGTTTGCTATGTCATCAAACCATGGAGACAGAACCAAAATGGAAAATAAATGTTCATCTAGTATCCATTCATCAACCATTTCTTCAATCTACAAACATATTCCTTCCTATCTTTGACTTCAAATCCCAATGGTTGTTCTATATATACTTCTTCATCTATAGTTCCATTCAGAAATGCAACCTTGGCATTCATTTGGTGGATGTTCCATCCCATCGATGTTGCCAGAGAGACAAATGATCGAATCATTATATATCTTGTCATTGAAGAAAATGTATCTTCATATTTGATGCCTTCAAGTTGAGAGAACCATGTAGCCAAAAATCTTTCTTTATACTTATCTATACTTCCATCAACTACATGCTTGATCTTATAGATCCACTTGGAAGTAACCACAGATTTGTCTTTAGGTCTAGGTATGATTTCCAGACTCCATTCTTCATTATAGATTGATACTCTTCATTCATGGCATCCTTCCATTCTCGATGTTCTATAACTGCTTCAAAGGTGGATGGTTATGCTTCTATTAATTTTGTCATGTGTGCAACATAACCATAATATTTCTTTTGTCTCTTACTTTCTCTAAATGATCCTTATGCTGCCCCATGACCCTCTGCATCAAGTAGTGTGGATTTCAACCAATTAGGTATTTTCCTTGTTTCTAGAATGACCACTAGTTGAATAGGTTCACTTGGCTCTTTTTCTTCTTGGTGTGATCCTTCTCCTTCCTTTTCAACTTCCTCCTCAAATATCGAAAGTTCTCTGTCATCAGAATTTGTGGAAATTTATTTTGACTTCTTGAATGCTATACTCTCATCAAATATGACATCACGACGAACTTCAATGTGATGTCCATATTTTGTATAGATTCTATAGGCTTTTGATGAGTTACTATATCGAACAAATCTTCCCTTCATACCAGAAGGATCCATTTTCTTTCTTTTGTCCTTTGGTATATGAATATAAATAGGACACCCAAAGATTTAGAGATTATCTACGAATGACTTATTCCTAGTGAACACTTCTTCTCAATTCTATTATCTAGAGATCTATAAGGAAATCGATTTTGACTATAGACTGTTGTCTTTGTTGCCTCTCCCCACATAAACTTAGGTAGATCTTGGTCATGTAACATTATGTTTATACTTTCTTCAGTGGATCTGTTCTTTCTTTCCGCGACTCCATTTTGTTCGGGATTGTATGGGACTATTAGCTCCCTCTTAATCACAAATTCCTTGCAAAATGCTATAATCTCTTTGGATGTATATTATCCTCCATTATCAGATCTTACTATCTTGATTCTTCTTTCTGTAAGGTTCTCCACTGCAACCTTGAAGTCTTGAAAATTTGTAAATACTTCATCCTTGTTTTTCATTAAGTAAACCCATGTCTTTCTTGAATGATCATCTACGAATGTGATATAGTATAGATGGCCTCTAAGTGATTTTGGAGTCATAGCACCACACACATCAGAGTGAATGAGTTCCAATATTTCTTTCGACTGCGAAGCACTGCTTCCCAATGGTCTCTTGTTATTCTTTCCTAATGCACATACCTTGCAGACACCTTCACGATCCTCCTTCAAATTCGGTATTCCATCTACTATGGAATTGAAAGTTGGAACTATTTTGAAATGTAGATGACAAAATCTTTGATGCCAAAGTTCACATGGATTGATCTCATTGTGAACTAAGGCTTGGTTTACGTGAGATATTAATTTGTAAAGCCTTCCTTCTTGGATTCCAATAACTTTTTCTTGATCTATGCTTGAGTTTTTTACACAAACAACTAATTTTCCATCAATGAAGGACACTCTATCTCCTTTATATTCTAAACTTGATATAGAAATTACATTTTTGTACAAACATAGAAAAAATAGAATGTTGTTGAGGTGGACGTTACTTCCATCCTTGAGTTTTATGAAAGTTGATCCAATGCCTTTCATCAGATATAATTTGTTCTCCAATTTCCACAGAGTAAGTGGACTTTCCTTTCGATAAGGTCTTCAATCGGTGGTAGTGACCAATCATGTGACTTAATGCACCACTATTAATTACCGAGATGCATTCATCTTGGAATGTAGCATAGAGAGACAAAAATAGACCTTCATCCATTTCTTTGAATGATACCTACTTTGAAGAGAATAAGAAACTACATGCTTCCTTGATACCTTTCTTGAGATGGCTTGCAATTTTCTTGATGAAATTATTCATTGTGGATGAGATCTTCATGATGCCCTTAGAGAACCAAACCTCTGATACCATGTTAAGAATTCAATAGGGAAATGAATATGTCGATTCTATTAACTTGATAATTGTTTGTGTCACCTTTTACTTATTAGCATTGTTAGTTATTATTCCAATGTGTAATACATCAAACAATTACCAAAACAATAAGAATAATGACGACATATATAGGTTGCAAGCCAGGGCCAAAACTTCTCATCTTGAAGGGAAAACCCATAAATATCTTCTTATATTTTAGATATTTCAATTGATGAATACCATGACCTGGACTTAGACAAATACCCTCCAAGATCAAGTTTACCACGACCTTTTGCTGTAATATCTTTAACCTCCGAAAAGATCCGAAATTCTGCTCCCCAATAACTGTTGCAATTGTTGTTGCTTCTCTACGAGACTTTGATCTCCCTCTAATAGCCTTCCTCTTGACTTCACTTGCCTTGACTTGAGTGCTAGGGCTAGTAAGATTCCCTAAGAGACCTTCACTTTTCTTCCATTCTCTTCTTCTTCCAAAATTGAACCCCAAAAGATCCAGCGCAAAAACCCTAACTTTGATCTTCTCAGAGGAATAGATAAGACCCAAACACTTCAACTTCCTATGTTTCCTCTTCTTCACACTTCCTTCTTTGACTGCTCCTTCTTCTACTTCTTCGCATAAGAGATGAGAGAGTGAGTGATCCAAATGGAGGACGAGTTCCTCTTATATATAGGCTTCCTCAAGGTTTGACGTGGCTCTTCATGTAGCCTAGCTTGACAACTCCTTATGCCGACTTGATATTGGAGGTATTTTGACACTTTCAAGACAAAATAATTTTTTCTTTACAATTTACAATGTGCCCATAGGGTCTTCCATATATGATAATGCCTCTTACACCTAGGAGAAATCCTAGAAGCACTCAAAGGTGCTTGACCTATAAAATAAAAGAACTTGAGCATGAAACCCATGGTCCAATAATAATACTAATTTATTTTTCATTTTATATTTAAAATAATGAATTTCATACTTATGAAGTCGAAACCTAGTTACACATTTTTCAACACCGGTTTTATCGAATTTACGATTAAACACATCATATTCTTGATGGATAGAAAATTGAGATACATCAATTGGAAAAATCTCTTGATTATTAAGGGTTGGAACATCCTCCTTTTGACTTATGAAATATTTACAATTAGATAGATCATGAATACTGGATTCAAAATTTTCATCCTTTGATTGTAGTATCACACGATCTTGTACCTGATTGCAACCATGATCAACTAGATAAAGGTCGAAAGGATTTAAGGGGGTTGGTGGTGTGGAAGATATATAAAACATATTTGGGTACAATGAATAGTGTGATATAGGTGAAGAAATATTGAAAGACTCAGGAGGAAGTGCAATAGTTGTACTCAAATAAAATTGAACTTCAAATAACAACAGATCAACATCACTGTCATTAGAATAATAGTCAAGGATAGGCATACTAGTACGACACTCAGGTTGAATGAGATCTCCCAAAGATTAAAAAACCTGACAACTTACCACTTTATATTTTTCATCCAAGGATGTATGAATTAAATAATATTCAGGATCATTCTGAATTAAAATACCATCCCAATTCACAAATGGAAATTGTAAACTATTAGAAACAAATTCTAAATCACTTCCTTGCAAATCCAAGCCCTTAGAAGAACAGAAGATATCTTCCGATATAATTGGATATTCACCACCATATGTGTTAATGGAAACATGGATATCACAGTGATGATTATCCAACGTCTCAGCTTGGATGCGAGGATCAGAGTCATTTGACAGGTTATCAAGATTTTAAATATTGGAGATTAGCCGAGAAGGCAAGATTATCGTCTTGAAAGAGGGGGGAAAGATAAAAAATATCTTCAACACTTTACTCCTATGCATGTGAAATACTAATATATTGTTCTTGATTATTTCTTGAAACAATATATTGAAAATCATTAAAAGTTGAATTAGGGGAAACCAACGGATCATGAATCAAGGAATCATGAAACATAGGTGGTAGAGGATTCAGAATGTCTCCAGAGACGATCAATTTTTCATTTTGATCAGATTCAAGATTGGAATTATGTACTTTAATATGGCCTCAAAAACATGAGGGATCAAGTTTCACTTCAGGCTCCATGCAATTACTAAACCTTTCCAAGTTTTCCTCAATAAGATGTGAATCATAGGAATTGGATGGAGGTTGAATGGACATATCAATAGTTTGATTTTCATATCTCTCAAATTTAACATCATCACCAGGGGGCACCCGAGTTGGTACTGGAAAAGGAGGAGGACAACGAACAAAAGGAATAATAGGTTCCTCCTCAAAAGATTGATGTATACCATGGTTAGCAAAATTTGGGAAGAGAGAATCATCTAGGGGTTCAGATTCAAAAGATATCTAAGAGAGTAGAATCAAATTCTGAAATTTTCCCATAATAAAATTTGAATCAATAACTCCCTTGAGAAATTAACAACAAAGGTGAAGAAACAGATTAAGAAATTCCTCTACAAATTCACCAGGTTCCAATTTAAGAAAATCAATTCCATCACATACATCTTGATAATCATACCTGTTAAAAGCTTCATGAAGCTCCTTAACAAGTTTCTCAAATGAAAGGATAGAAGCAACAGGTAACTTATGACACCATTTCTTAAATAGAAGTTCAAATGTGAGGGTGGAAAACCTAGCCATGATATTTTACGATGTATTCCATTAGAGAGAGAAAAATGCATAAATTGAAATAAGTGTTCAAGTCCAATTATTTCACTCTCACCACAAAACTTGAATTGAGATAAGTCATGAATTATTTCCATAGGGATGGTAAAATCAAGCTCCTTAGAAAAACATCCTGGTATTACTATTTGAGAAAGAGCCATTTAAGATAAGAGATTCAAAATAAACTCAATGGGCACAACTTGTCATATGGCCCTCCTTATAGTTCCAAAATGTTGACAGTGCTAGATACCACCAACATGTAGGGGGGTCTCCCTAATGTGAGTCCCAATTAGACCTCACACCATTTGGAGTAGAAGCCCCACCTAGCCACCATAACAAAAGGGTTCATTTTGGTTTCAACATATGACATAAGATAATATATATATAAACATTGAATAAGAAAAGTAAGATGACATTGTGAAGCACCAATTTTAGTATGTAAAAGAAAACCTTCACAAGCGGAGACAGAGTGAGTCTCTAAGATGAAAGTAATAATACTATCCTAGAAGAGGCACATGAGAGCATGAAAATATTTGTTAGTGAAATAGTTCACACAATGATATTAAAGTGAATACAACACACATTCAACAAGATGAGTACCAAAGCCACCAAAATAGTTCAATTTCTCCAATACATATGAAGACAACATATACTATAAAAATACCAAGAATAGTCCTAAAACATTTGCGATACATGCCTGAAAATATGTTGGATCACAGAGCTTCAATTATAAGGTGAAATATCGAAGTACATCAATTACAATGGTGAAAACTATTTCCAAAAGTGGAACATTAAGTCACTTCTTGCTTCTCCAAATAATAGTTTTCTCTCTTATGCCAAGTAGAGAAGCCAAGAGTAGCTCTCCAAAGCTTAAGCCTCCAAAATCCTCTTGCTTGAGTTATGAGATTGCTTTTATAATCAGTGTTTTAAAAAATGGCCGGCCCGGAACCGACTCGGCTGAGTTGGTTTGAGCCAACCTTGGATTTTGTGACTCGGCCATTGAACCGGTTTAGCAGACTCGGTCGAGTCCTTATCAACTCAGCCGGGTTACGTACAGTGGCTAGTGAACCCAAAAAAATGATCTTTTTATTTATTTTTATTTTTTTATTTGGGGACTCCGTTGGCTTCCGTGTCTGAATCATGGGTTTCCCTGTCTGACTCAGGATGTTTGAGAGTGGTTCCGACCTCATTGGATTTCATATGGAGAAAGTAGAATTTTAGATTTCATTCAAATCCAGCAGACTTATCAGTTTTTCAGGATTTCAAGATTGGGGGATTGCAATGTTTCCATTGAATTTTGTCATGTATTAGGGTATGGAACTCGTATTTAATCAAGAGCACCAATCCCTCTATGTACCTTGATGTTAGTGACATTGGTTTTTGAACTCCTACAGGATTCGCTCCCAAACCGGGAGCTTCTGAAAATGTCGCTTCCGCTCATGTTTTCACTCTCACTCCCTGCTTTCGCTCTTGCTCCCAAGTAACACGGAGCCAGATGATGTTGGCAACTCTAGCAGTAGCCAGTAGTATTGGTCACAAATTTTTGTTGTAGAGGCCATTTCTAGCCTCCTTGGTTATGTGTTTTTGTTTTGATCTCTATATCATCAACGTGTATGTATTGGACAATGCACTCGGTGCCATTTTGATATAATGGATATATTCATGAGCCTACTTTGATCATATGTTGTCTTCTATCTATATTCTAATGTTGTGTGTTTGGAAACATGAATGAAAATCTTTAAAATTATGTGTTTTTATAAAAAATAAATATTTAATGTATTTTTTACAACGACCAAGTCATTGAAATCAAGCCGGCCGAGTCGATACCAAGTCGGAGTCAGAGTCAGAGTCAACCCTCAGCCGAGTCGGAGTCGGAGTCGGAGTCGGAGTTTTAAAACATTGTTTCTAATAAGGGGAATGACCTTTCATATCCCCATGAATCTTGAATTACCCTCATGAATCTTGGGCTTCTAATGTATCCTTTGGACTTTTAAACAACCCTTGAACTTCCAATGTCTTTTGGATTCATCTATATGACTTTTGGACTTCTCCTAAAGACATTTTGTCCATATATGACTAAGTGACTTTCCACATTCCACATATGACTCAAAACTCTTGGACTTCCACACATTAAATTTTGTCTTTTACAATGATTACAATAATACATCATGAATTCCACTCACATCATCATATGACGAGCCTTGACATGTCATTATCTTTGATGACTGAGACTAATAATGACTGATGATATTTGCTTTCTCTAGTGGTGATGCAACTTCCACTCTCTCTTTGGTATTTATTTATCTTCTGATCATGGCACTTTCACCCTCCAAAGGGTCTTTAGTCTTGGAGTCTTTGGGTGATTTGATCATCAGGTTTCAAGTGTGTTCTTGGTTCTTTTCATGCTTCTTTTGTTTATCCTCTTTTCCTGATCTTCCTCGTGTGTGCTTACCATGAGGTCCCTGGAATACCTTCTTCTGCAATATCCCATGATGAGCAACTATTAGCTTGAAAATATCCTAATCTACCATGTTTTATGCATATTTTTTGTTTATACCTTTTTGATGTGCTCAAAAGGGTCAAAGGTGCTTCTAGGTGCAAGGGCACACTCGGAAAGGATGAAGGATGGAGGAGGAGGAGATTTGGAACTTCGGCATGTGCTCATGTCCCCTTAGGAAGAAAGAAATCAAAGTAGTGCAGATGTCACAAGTCAAAAGGATGAAGGGGAAGGTTTCAAGATTCCCAAGTGTGCTATGTGCCCAAGGGGGAGAGGGTACAAGGCACATTCCCGAAGACTGGACATTGAGGCTTCTTGCCTTCAGGGTGTGCTCATGCACTTAGGAGGCCTCATGAAGGGTGTAGGGTGAAATCTTGAAGGCTAAAGGTTGTGGATTTGTTCCTTTAGGGTGTGACATTGCGCTCAAGTCAATTCAGGAGGGCACATTTTGCATCGGGGAAGGTTGAAGGATTGAGTTTCTAGTCTACAAGATGTGCTAGTGCACTCAAGGAGGGTGCACTTCTTCAAGTTGAAGGAGTGTTCTCAAGGAAGACTTAGTCACTTTTTGAGGGCGCAATTCAGAACAAGGAAGGGGCTTCATGCTTTTGGAATGCACCTGGATCTCAAGGAGGGTGCAAGGCACACTTCTAAACTATGAAGGTTCCCCCATCAAGGCTTCAGAGTGTGCTCATGCACTCTTGGCCTTAATGGGATCGTTTTGTGTTGGCTGCATGGGGCTTGACCCAGGTTCAGCGTTACTTAGCCAAACAAATCCCTACACTACTGGCCTTTTCAGTATCAGCCCGTGGAGTGCGGACTGAAGTCTCACCCGAAGCAGTATGGGGGGATGCTGGAACCAAGTTTCTGCACCTTGAGATGGTCATGATGTTGGTTTATTCCTTCTGTTCCTTCTTTCGCGCAGGTCGCTAAGCCCTCAGGTTCTATCAATCTACCCCTTTACTCTTCCCTTCAGTACCTCCGTGAAAGAGTATGATTTATCTTTGCGTATCCCTAGCCTACGGTCCAGGTACTTTCGCACTACTATGACAACATATTGTACGAGTTCCCAATTTATCTATAAGTGTTTTATTTATCTTACTACAGAATCAAATTTAGCACTGCGTAAACATATATTCTTACTTGCATTCAATTAAACAACGTAATTACATACATTCATGCATCACATAAGCATTGTAAGTGAAATCCATGCACAATATGACAAGATGCATTAATAGGAAACAAAACATGAAATTTGTAGAATGATTTTCTTTATTGATATCTTCAGATGATTACAAACTCTATCTGCCTTGTGTACACAACTGCAGGGGTCCACGCACTTAGCTACGGACTTCTACCCTAGGCCTTTGCACACTTAGCTATAGAGCCTCTATCTACGCTAAGACCCAAAACACTTAGAATTCGCTATCAAGACCCTTCATTCCATTCTTTGCTCAAAACTTCTTACTTCTAAAGCTACTTAGAGCTTACTTACTTAGCTATTTTTATACAATCCCATGGTCCTCAAACCATGGGTAGATCTTTATAGCCGAATTTACACTTTACAAAATAAGGGTGGACAACCCTTTATGACTCATGTTGGGAATGGAGTCCCCCCAAGGCATGTTTTGAGTCTCAAGGACCAAGTCTTTACCGAATCTTGTTGTAAATCTCCGTGAATTGTGGGCGCGGGGCACGAAATATGATAGAGTCATAGGGTTGTCCACCCTAGTTTTGTAATGTAATTTCGGTTGGAGAGACCTAGCCATGGTCTGCGGACCATGGGATTGTATAAATAGAGCGAGGCTCTAAGTGTAAAAGAAGACTAACTAGATAATAGAAGAGAATTATGAGAATTCTAAGTGATTGAGTCGTAGTGTAATGTGTGTCTTTTGGCCGTAGGGTAGGAGAAGGCTCTGCAGCTGTGTGTGTAGAGGCCTGGTAGTCCGTAGCTGAGTGCGCGGACCCCTGCAGCCGAGTGCAAAGGGTGAGTCGAGTCAGTAACCATGGAAAGAATCAATAAAGAGAAGTTTTGCTATAATTCTATGTATCCATTCCTGGGTTAATGCATGGTTGATATAATTTGCGAATATACTATTTATTCACTGCACGCACCTGTATGAAGGTTCTATGTTGTTAAGTATAACTTAAAGCACTCAAGTAGGTAAAGATAATTATCTAATATTGGAATATAAGTATGGTTTTGGGTTAATAACGCAGAGCGCGGCGCACAACCCCTGGGTAGGGCTACGCAAAGGCATTATATCAGGCTGCAAAGAATGGGAAAGTGCGCAAAGCAACTTGCGCATAGGGACAAACTGTGGACTAGTCAAACTCATCAGACATCTCCAAGGTGTAGAAACATGGTTCTAGCACCCTCCCATACTAGTTTGGGTGAGACCTCAGTCCGCTCTCCGTGGACTGTTGCTGAAAGGGCCAGTAGTACCAGGATTTTTTTGGCTAATTAACTCTGAACCTAGGTCAGGCCCCAACAAGCCAAAAAATGGTTCCGTTGCTGAGACCGGGATCTTCATAGAGATGTCTGATGTCATATCACTGGAATCCAATAAAGAAAGGAATTGAAAATTGGTTGGACAGAAAGATTTACGAGTTTGCAGCCCAGGAAAACAGGAATCCACGACTGTCAAAGGAAGAATGGTTAGATTGCTACTTATATACAAAAATCCATGAAATTTTCTTTTCATCCTTCCCTACTAAGTTATACGAGTGGATCGCGAAGCTAGAAGATAGCAAGGAAGGTGTAAACTCAACAAACCGATAGTGTGGACTCCAAAATTGGTGCACAAACTAGAGGCATCATAGGATAAGGTCGTGCATGTTGTTGATTACTAGCTTTGAATCATAGGAGGGTTCATCACCAAATTCGCAGTAGATACTTCAGTCAGCTATAGCGAGGCAGAATGACGCTTTCTCAAGGGATCGCGAGGTAAGTACGTTAAATCTTTGAACAATTGGATTAAAATGCTACTGTGTGAAAAGTGGGCTATGCGAATAAATTGATGTTTGGGGCTATGTGGAGTGGGAGAATCTACAGAAATGAAGATAACACCGAACTAGAAACTAGCCCCTTGATCTCATCTCCACGAGGGAGCGAAGTAGAGCTCACGAAGGTTTCACCAAGAAGTGTGATCAACCTGATAAGGCATAGAATTCTGCGCATACCACCCCCACCCACACCACTACCCGTTTCACCATCTTCACCCCCGACTTTTCCCATACCACCCCCACCACCACTGCAAAGTAGTATGGCCAACACGATAAAGCTAACAATGTTCAAGGGAGTAGGGAATGAATATCTAGACCAATTTTGGTTCGTGATAAAAGCTGTATTGGAAGCACAGGGTGTCACAAACAATAATATAAGGAAGGAAATGTTGGTCAGCGCTCTGCAGGATCGCGCGCTGACTTGGTACATTAAGCATTCCAATGACAATCCAAATGTGAGGATAACGGATATCCAGATTGCGCTAAACAAATACTTTAGCAGGCCAAAGTTGGAGGCACAGTTGATCACTGGATACAAGGAAATCTCAATGCTACTAGGCATAACCCCGTGGGAGTTGGATCAAAGATTGAAGTGCAAAATCGTGAAGCGAACATGACCTTAACAGATGGGAAACACCGCGAATGGTTTCTAGCCTTGTTAACACCGCATCTACGAAACACACTATTGCAACAAAGGCTAACCACTCAGGCTGAGGCTTTGGAGGTTGTGATGAGATTACATGAGACTCCGATACAAAATCCTAACCTGGGAATTTAGCAGATTCACACGCAGTTGAAAAACTTGTGCCTTGAGATGCAGAGTTTGAAACAAGGCAGGACGACTTGTCGAGAAGTGTGCGATGAGGTATGGTGTGTAAAGTGCAAGGGAAAGGGGCACAACAAGGAACACTGCCTGGTGTTTGCGAATTACCTCGCGGGAGGAGGGCCAATGCCACTAAGACCGGAGGCACAAGCAGGACCAAGTGCAGTGCCTGCATTGTGGTGTGCAATTTGTCAGATAGGTGGGAAGCATGCTACAGATAACTACCATCTATTACAGAAGTATACTAGTAGTTGTTCTATAATTTATGTAGGTCAGTAGGACATGATGAGCGCACCTGTAGAAGTTATGAATTGATGATGGATCAAACTCCTGCCTACAGAGTTCAGGTTGAAACAAGGGTCCTCGATCAAAATGCACAAATAGCATGCACTGGATTTCAGGGGCATAGACGAGGCCGAGGTGGAATGGGACCGTGAAGAGGTCGCAGGTAGCTGATATGTTAGAATTGTGGAGGGCCAGGGCATTATGCCCACGATTTTACAAATCCAATGATACCATCATGCTTATATTGTACGCAGTTTGATCATGAGACAGAGGACTGTCCCACACTCATAGAAAGGTTGTGTGATAAAGGAGCACTCCAGCCTCCCCCGACTTAGAACCTGCAAATGATGAGGTATGAGCCGTGCAAGGAAGACCCCAATGTACATATCATGCTCTAGAGTGGTTACGGCAGGGGATGACAAAGGTAAGTAGCCTGAAGAAAGTACCTGGGTTCGTAAGGATCCAACAAAGGAACCAGAATTTGATTTAGAGCATTCTAAGGAGACATTCATGGAAGCTAAGAGGATCTTCGTTGATGCCTCCACTTCAGGAAGTAAGGATAGATTGGTGCTGGAAATGGACCCATCGATGCTCACTACGTTCTTTGAGACATGCATGAAGTTGCTACGTGACAACAAGGCTGTAAAGGGGCTGCAAGAACTCATAACTAGATGCACTGGGACCATGCCAAGAGAGCCGTGTGTAGTTTGGAAGCTCGGGAAGCACACGACGTGAATAGTAAGGGAGATGAGATTGACCACGTAGATCAGGGAATATGAAATGGATCAAGTGATTCTGGATCTAGGATCAGATGCGAATGTCTTGCCAAAGCAGACATGGGAGCGCATGGGCAGGCCTGCGCTGCAATGGTCTTCTATCCAATTGCGAATGGAAAACTACCAAAAGATCCTACCTATGGGGAGATTGCAAGGAATCATAGTAGACATTGAAGGAGCGAGCGCGCTAGTAGATTTCGAAGTGATAGAGATTGTTGATGACAACAATCCCTATCCTATGCTATTGGGAATAGATTGGGACACTGATGAATGGAGTGATAAATCTAAAGAAGTGCAAGATGATTTTTGAGAAAAAGTCACTATGCGTAGTGGTACCTTTAGACCCCGTGGAAGGATCGCGCTACACAGAGCCAGTGTGCGACTATAACAACGATGAGGATCTGGACTGTATCTACAAGATAACTGTGCATGAGCAAGACTGGGTAAATCCTACCGCGGATGGCCAAATCTCTTGGGAGCGCGAAAGCTCCTGCACATTAGATTTTGATGAAGAGATAGAACGATGGCAGAACCAGTTACATGAGGTAACCACACTCAACAATAAAATGATGACGAGATCACTGCACTGTGTAGAAATAGAGGTAGGATATCTGCCTACGTATGACGAGTTGGGTGAGGTGGATGATTTCCTGAACAAATTTAAAAAAGAAGTGTTGGAACAACAACGTTTCGACGCTCTGAAATGGGTACTGCATACTATGCCGGCAAGATGGTGGGGTATGCACCAAAAAAGTTTCAAGGACTGGCGCGAATGCAGAAGGATGATGTGCATGTAGTTTGGGAAGCCTCAGATGCGATTGAAAGACAAGAATGACTGACGGGATGATCCACGTGCACACCTCGCAAAATGGACAAAGGTCTATGGGGAAGAATCACAACCTAAGTTGGTGCACTTGTTTTTTCATACCTTGGATAGTATACCCATGAATTGGTATATAGAGATGGAGCTCTCCCATGGCACGAACGAAGGGGATATCATGCGTGAAGGATTCCTGTTAACCTTCACGTTTGAGGATCGTTGGTGGGATACTGTTGATGATGCACTACAAGTAGTAAAAGAAGCTATCTTTAAAATACCCCAGGAACCAATGAAAGTGCTGTAGCCTGAATGGGCGACCCAGCTGAGCTATGCACTGGAGTGTTACAATGTAAAAATTGAAGAAGACGACGAAGATCCGTGCAAAGTTGACTTTCTAGAAACTAAAGGCTATTGCAAGGTTCAAGGACCATTGATTGAAGACCTTGACATTGCCGTGCCAGTAAAGAAAAAGCAGGTGAACATTGGTATGAAGGCCGAACCAAATTATGCGACACTCAGTGACTTTTGGGATGATACCACAATGGATAAGGTTGCTGAGTTACTCCAATATTACCAAGACTTATTCCCGACCAAGATCATAGACCTAAAGGGGATCGTTGGCCATTTAGGGATGATGAAGATCACCTTAAAACCCGAAGCAAAGTCAGTTAAGCAGAGGCCTTACCGCTTGAATCTGAAGTACAAGGAAAAGGTCCATGTAGAATTAGAAAATATGCTTGTAGTTGGAATTATTGAACCGGCGGAAGAATCTGACTGGGTAAGAAGCAGAAGGTTCAGATAAGAATATGCATGGACCTTAGGAAATTGAATGATGCCTTTGTGCATGACCCATTCTCGACCCTGTTCACAGATGAAGTATTGGAAAATGTCGGCGGGCAAGAAGCATATTATTTCACTAATGGGTTCTTAGGGTACCACTAGATCAAAATTGCGCCAGAATACTGGAGCAAGACCACCTTCGCGACTGAATGGAGCTGCTTTCAATACACCTTCATGCCATTTGGGTTAAAGAACCCGCCAGCCATATTTTCACATATAGTTGTTGCCGCATTCAAAGAATATATCCACAAATTTTTGGAGGTCTACCTGGATGATTGGACTGTATTTGGGTTGGTCAAGCACCATGTAGCGAGCTTATGCTTGATGCTGGATACTTGCGGATGACACCATATCACGTTGAACCTTAAAAAATGTACGTTCCTCGTTCCCTTTGGGAACCTGTTGGGACATGTGGTGTGGAAATAGGGATTAATGGTAGACCCTATGAAGATTGCAGTAATTCTAAATTTGGAAGCACCGCAAAGTGTTAAACAGTTGCGCGCTACCTTGGGACATACAAGGTACTATAGGAAGTTCATCAAAATCTATGCACAAATCACCACGCCAATGGAGAAACTATTGAAAAAGGATGTCACGTTCTGCTGGAATGATGACTGCATGAAGAGCCTGGATGTACTAAAAGAGAAATTGGCCTTCACTCCAATCCCGGTCTTCCCAAAATGGGATGTGGAGTTTCATGTCCATGTTGATGCATCTTGTATAGCACTGGGAGTAGTGCTCACACAAGAGGGTGGAGAAGGCTTGGATCACCCTATCGTGTTTGCAAGTCACAGGTTGTCCAAAGCGGAAAAGAACTATTCCACAACCGAGCGTGAGGGGTTGGCTATGATGTATGTGCTCCAAAAGTACCGACACTATTTGCTAGGAGGACATTTCAAGATGTATACAAACCATTCCATGTTGAAATACTTGGTCAATAAGCTTGTGTTGGGGGGGTGCATATGCAGTTGACTCTTATTGTTCCAAGAATATGACTTTGAGGTCATGGTAAAACTTGGATGCCTGAACGTAGGCCCAGATCACTGCACAAGAGATTCTCTACCCGGGGTTTTGGTGGCCAACACTTCATTAGGATTCAAAAGCACAGTGTAAGGGCTATGATATATGTCAAAGGACAGGTAAACCATTGCAGAGGGACGAGATGCCTTTGAATCCACAAATGATGCTGTAGCCCTTCGAAAAGTGGGCAATCGACTTTGTAGGACCTATCAAACCTTAGGGAAAAATAGGTGCGCGATACATCATCACCGCGACGGAGTACCTGACTCATTGGGCGGAAGTGCAACCAGTCAAATACTGCATGGCTGCCATGGCTGCGAAGTTTTTGTTTGAACATGTTTTGACTTGATTTGGTTGTTCAAATATCTTAATGAGTGATCATGGTACACATTTCCTGAATGAAACCATCATCGCGCTAACAAAAGAGTTCCAGGTGTATCATCAGAAAAGCACATCGTATCACCCACAAGCCAATTGGATAGTAGAAGCATTCAACAAAATACTGGAGTCTGTGCTAACCAAAGTGTGAAATGTGCAGCGAAGCGATTGGGACTTGCATGTACCTGCAATACTATGGGCTTATAGGACAACATGCAAGAAACTAACGAGACAAACACCTTTTCGATTAGTTTATGGCATGGAAGTTGTCATGCCGATGGAGTATATTGTACCTAGTCTGTGCATAACAACGCTCACAGGTATAACAGACCGCAAAGCTCTGGAAGCAAGGCTCGTGCAGTTGGAAGAACTCGAGGAGGAATGGTTCCTGGTTGGTTTTCATCAGCAGGTACAAAAGCAGCATGAAAAGGCCTGGCACGATTGCCATATTCAGTTGCACACCTTCAAGGTAAATGACTTAGTGCTGTTGTATGACAGTAAGTTTGAAAAATTCCTAGGAAAGTTCAGAATGCATTGGCTAGGACCATACGTGGTTAAGGAGGTCACAGACAGAGGTGCAGTACAACTAGTCAAACTAAATGGAGAGCCTTTCCCAGGCAAAGTGAATGGCAGTTGCTTGAAGCCCTACATGGGTGGCTCAACTATTTGAATAACCAGTGGAAGCACAGTCTTTGTGCTCCAAGGATCCGAACAAAGGCGCGGGACTATAAACAAATGCAGGGATACCGACGCACATGTAGAGAACCAGTTTGGATACAGAGGTATCAGAACAATGTATGCAGTAGATCCAACAAGTAGCAGCTTAGTGCACTGCTAACCTTCGCACAATTCGAGAACAATTGGAGGGACTCCGCGTAAAGATCGTTGCACCAACAGAGTGAGTCGAGGGCAAGGCACGATGTTTGTGTTGGGGGCTTGTTGGGCATGGAATCCTCCCAAGGCATGTTTTGGGGCCTAAAGCCCAAGTTTTGACCGAATCTTGTTGTAAAGCTCTTCGAATTACGGGCACAGCATGTGAAAGTATGATAGAGTTGTAGGGTTGTCCGCCCTAGTTTTGTAATGTAATGTCAGCTGGATAGACCTACCCATGGTTCGCGGACCATGGGCTTGTATAAATAGAGTGAGGCTCTAAGTGTAAAAGAAGACTAACTAGATAATAAAAGAGAATTATGAGAAGTCTTAGTGATTGAGTCGCAGTGTAACGTGTGTCTTTGGATTGTAGGGTAGGAGAAGGCTTTGTAGTTGTGTGCGTAGAGGCCTAGTAATCCGTAGCTGAGTGCACGGACCCCTGCAGCTAAGTGCGCATGGAAAGTCGAGTTTGTAACCATGGAAAGAATCAATAAAGAGAAGTTTTTCTATAATTATGTGTATCTGTTCTTGGGTTAATGCATGATTGATATAATTTGTGAATATACTATTTATTTACTGCATGCACCTGTATGAAGGTTCTATGTTGTTAAGTATAATTTAAAGCACTCAAGTATGCAAATATAATTAACTAATATTGAATATAAGCAGGGTTTTGGGGTAATAAGGTAGAGCGTGGGGCACAACCCCTGGGTAGGGCTGCACGAGGGTAGTATATCAAGCTGCGAAGAACATGAAAGTGCGTGAAGCAACCTGCGCGCAGGGACAAACCGCAGACTAGTCAAACTCATCAGACATCTCTAGGGTGCAAAACCCTGGTTCTAGCACCCTCCCATACTACTTTGGGTGAGACCTCAGTCCGCTCTCTGCAGGATTTTGCCGAAAGGGCTAGTAGTACCAAGATTTTTTTGGCTAATTAAATTTGAACCTAGATCAGGCCCCAATAAGCCAACAAGGCAACAAAACCATTTGTTAGATTGTTGGGGCCTGACCCAGGTTCACAGTTAATTAGCCAAACAAATCCCAGTACGACTGGCCCTTTCGGAAATAGTTCGCAGAGTGCGGACTGAGGTCTCACCCGAAGTAGTGTTGGAGGTTGCTAGAACTTGGTTTCCACACCCTGGAGATGTCTGATGAGTTTGACTAGTATGTGGTTTGTCCCTGCGTGCAGGTTTCTTCGCGCACTTTCCTGTTCTTCGTGGCTTGATATACTACCTTCGTGTAGCCCTACCCAGCGGTTGTGCACCATGCTCTGCGTTATTACCCCAAAACCTTGCTTATATTCCAATATTAGTTAATTATCTTTTCCTACTTGAGTGCTTTAAGTTATACTTAACAACATAGAACCTTCATATAGGTGCACGCAGTAAATAAACAATGTATTCACAAATTATATCAATCATGCATTAACCCAAGAACAGATACACAAAATTATAGAAAAACTTCTCTTTATTGATTCTTTCCACGCTTACAGACTCGACTCGCCTTGTGCACTCAGCTACAGGGGTCCGAGCACTCAGCTGCGGACTACTGTGCCTCTACGCATATAGCTACAGAACCTTCTCCTACTCTACGACCCAAAGATACATGTTACACTATGGCTTAATCACTTAGACTTCTCATACTTCTCTTCTATTATCTAGTTAGTCTTCTTTTACACTTAGAGCCTCTCTCTATTTATACAATCCCATGTTCCACGGACCATGGGTAGGTCTATCTAGCCAACATTACATTACAAAACTAGGGCGGAGAACCCTCTGACTCTATCATACTTTCGCACCCCGCGCCTGCAATTCTTGGAGGTTTACAACAAGATTCGGTCAAAACTTGGGATTTGAGCCCCAAAACATGCCTTGGGGGGATTCCATGCCCAACAACTCATGACATCTTCACGCTCCACGACCACAAAATGCGGAAAATTTACAACTTTATTACAAAACTTGACAGAAAACATGGGCTTTTAGCCACAAAACTATCCTTGGTGGATCCCGTTCCCAACAAGGCCCCAACAAAAACATCGGGACTCGCCCTCGAGTCAGATCTTAGCATGAAGACCTCCCAGCTCAACTTGTATGACCGCAACCTCAACAGTGTACTATGCGACCGCTTGCTCTGATTCCTCAACCATTTGCTCGGTCACTGCTCCTGAACTGTCATCGTGAAGCTTTTGCTGATTTTCTTGCAGAGTCGCAAGCTTTCCATCAATAGAGTCTGTAACCGCATAAGCCTCATCCAGTCAGGGCTTCAGTTGCGCCTTCAACACTGCTTCCTTGTGCTGCACTGCATCCATCTGTTCTTTCAACTAGTTGTGCTCCTTCAGCTTTGGTAGTATCTGTGTGAGCGTGACAGTTTACACTCTTCCTTTGAACTCATCATATCATTGTTGTAGTTCTCGTGCTTTTGCTTTTATCTCTAGTCATTGTACATTAGGGTCCTCCTGCAAACTCGTCAGGACCTTGAACGACTGCTCAAAAAGTTGTGTGCAGTCTACTACTGCACTGTCAACTGCCGCTATCGCTTCTGTGATAGCGGTTGCATTTTGCTCTTGTACTTCTGGCAGGGTTGAAGGTTGGGCCTTCAACTGCAATTTGGTAATTTGAAGGTTCAAATCCAGCTGAACCTGAGCCATCTCTGTGCGAGCATTGCACAACCCCGTAGCCAGCTTGCGGATGCACACCTCAACTGGTTCTTCCTCAAGAATGGCCAACTCTAGGACCATTCAACATGCCTCATCTATGACCTAAATTATTCTTTTGTTTTGCACAGTTACTTTGGTCATGGCAAAGATGGCAGAGTTTCGCTGTAGTGCCATCTGCTCATTGTTAATCTAATGCTTGCTGATCACCTGTAGGGTGTGGTGGCCATGGGCCCTTAACTCCATAATCACTCCATCCTACAATAGGTGGAGCGCAATGCTAGGGAGTGCTACCAGATTCAACCCTACTCCCTTGAGGGTGCTAATAGTTGGCTTGTCAACTTCATTCTCCGTGGTCAGTGCTGCATCAGGCAGCACTATCGCACTGGAGACCTTTACGCACAACATCTTAGGAGCATCTGAAGTGCCGATGGAAAGGCTAGTAAACATCGTGCCAACTTGTGATGTGTGGGTTTGCAGCTCCTGCAGACCTGTCTGGATAGCACCCAATATTAGTTGTTGCTGCTGCTCAAACTATTGTAGGGCCTCCGCGGTGACATCCTACATCATATCACCGATGTCATGCAAATTGCCCTCTGTGAGGGTGATTGGGTCCAGCGATGTCTTAGTGGCCTTGGATTTCTTCTTGGACCCTCCTTTCTCCTGCTCCCTTGGTGCTTGATGCAGGCGGCCATCACCTATGGGTCCACGCCATGTTGCAATTTTTGCTTGTCCGTCTCTTCCTCTACCTCTAGGGAAGGTGACCTTGCGCCTTTGTTAGAGCCTCTCTCTGTTCCACTTATTTTCTTCTTCATCTGCTGAGCGGCATCGCGCTCTGCCTAGGCCATTTCAGTGGCCTCCTTCTTTCTCTTTTCGACCAACTACGTTATCTTGAGCTTGGCCTCCTCCTTCTTGCACTACACAATGCACTTGCTCCCTCCCACTACCAAGTCTGTTGCAGTGCACCATTCTGTTGGCTAGTGATCAAGTACTGTATCGATGGTGTCATCCGTTGCTAGGTAAGGCAAGTCATAAAATGTCTACATAGGGTCCTTCCATGCCTTGATAGACACATGGTGAAAATATGCCTTAAACTCCACATAGCCCTGTAGGTTGGAAAACACTGTAGGCGACAACCACAGTTTGCGATTGATGGCCATGTGGATGTTCATCTCCATCAAGATACAAAAGATCTTGCTATCCTTGATGCATTGTGCATCCTTGGTCGCCCATAGCGAAGCGTACTTCGCTGCGTCTAGTAGGTCCGGCGCAACCAAAGGGAATTAATAGTCCTCTGGCGGCACCCATGCTACCAGCATAATAAACAGCAAGAGCCATGTGTAGTGGAACATCTTGCTAAGCTCCTTTGCCTCGTGGCAGTTCGCAAGGAACTCACCGCAGAGATAGTGCACCCAATTGAACAGGACTCCTTCAACGCACTGGGCTGCTAGCGCGATGACAGGTGCTGACACCTCATCGACATGACACTTCCTCATCACCTTCCCTGCTAAAATCTGCGTAGCCACCTTTACAGTAGGGTCACTGATGCTTGATATGGCATATCTACACATCTTCTTCACAAGCTTAAATTTCTCCTTCATGGCCTCTGCAAGGGCCTACTCAACACCTTTTCTGCCAAATATCATGACCCGATTTTCTCTTGTGTAGGGCAACCACATGATCCTGTGGATCAATCTGTCAGTGATGGGTATTGGCTCCTCTAGCCATAGACACCCATCATGCACCAAGCATAACAACTACTTAATGACCAAGATTGTAATTGCGGTGCGGTTGTAGTGTGACACCCATAGCAGGTTGAGCAGACCGGCCTTGTCTGCCCCTCTGAGCCACTTTTGCAACTCTAATGTGGTCATCCCAGTGTTTGTGTCAATATTGCGGTGCATTAGTTGCTGGGTCACCAAGTGAGGGAACTTCTCATAGTCAGCCAAGTCCCATTCTTTGAGTTTTAACAGAGGAACCCACCCCGAGTGCGGTCTTTCGAAGACAATCTCATTCGGTAGCAGAGGGGTTTGCAAGGGGACCTTGCTCTCATCGATATATTTTGGCACATTAGTCTTGCCCTTGCGTGGAGGGATGTACTCAGGAAATTGAGTGATAGGGTTAGCACCCTAGGCTTACACTTCCTCCACATCTATCCCCAAGTCTTCGTCATCCATCAAGATGTCTTCGATTTCCTTCTTTGGCTCCAGATTGATGGCTTTCCCTTTTATTGTGCAGTGGGCTTGTCCTTCGGTGGATTTATTCTCGGTGATGAACGCACCAGTATTGCAGGCTGCTTGCCCTTCTTTGTGCTCTCCTTGGTTGGGGTCTGATTTCATCTCAGCATCCATGGTTGATTTGGGGACTTCCGCTAATACTTCGACAACTTCTGGAGCAACTTCTTCTGCCTCTATAACAATTTCTGGCACTGAATCCTCTGCTATCACTACTTCTATGTCTATAGCTTCTATGGGTGCTGACATGATGTGATTCAACAATGCTCATGTTGTCTCTGGTAATTGCTCAAACATTGAACTTGCTATTAGAGCCTCAAATAATTCTTGGTTCATGTGCTCCTGAGAGCTCAACAACTCAATTCTCAAAATGCCAAGTGTTTTTTGCTGGGTAGCCACCTGTAGTTTATAGGGCATTTTGAATTCAAATCCGAATGTTCCCCCCACATTCGCTTCACTAATGCCTGATTGGCGACATATTTTCAAGGATTTGATCGATGAATTCTGTCTTAAATGCCGACTTCCCACTCCATTTGGCCGCATTTCTATCGTCAAATCATGAACAATGACTTTAATGGTCACTTTTCGGTTGACTTGCGCGATTTCTCCCTGGGTAGCGCAGCTCCCTTCGCACTGTCATGAACCCTATGACACTTCCTTGATTTACACAATTCTCCAATCACGCAGCTACCCAACTCGGGTAGTGTAGTTTATAGTCCCGTGCCTCCTTTCATCTACTTGGAGCGCTAAGGCTGTGCTACCTTCATATAGTCACATGGCTGGACCATTGGTGTATGGCTTCAATCGACTACCATTCACGTTTCTTGGGAAGGGATCTCCATTCAATTTGACCAACTGAATTGCTCCACCGTCGGTAATCTCCTTAATGACATAGGGCCCTAACTAGTGCATCCTAAATTTCCCTGAAAATTTATCAAACATACTGTCATATAACAAAACCAGGTCATTTACCTTAAAGGTGTGCAACTTAATGTCCCGATCATGCACGTTTCTTTTGGACCGGTTGGTGAAATCCAACTAGAAATCTCTTCCTCAAGCTCAGCTAGCTGCGCGAGCCTCTCTTCCGGGGCTCCGCAATCCGTCATACCCATGAGTGCTGCCATGCACAGACTAGGCACAATGTATTCCATGGGCATCACTGATTCAATGACATATACAAGCCTAAAGGGTGTCTGTCCAGTCAACTTCTTACATGTCGTTTGATAGGCCCATAGTACTGCGGGTATGCGCAGGTCCCAATTGCTCTGCTGATTGTTGCAAACCTTGGTCAGTGCATTCTCCAACACTTTATTGAATGCTTCCACTGTCCCATTAGCTTTCGGGTGATAAGGCATGCTCTTCTGGTGATATACCTAAAATTCCCTCGTCAGCACGCTGATTGTCTCGTTCAGAAAGTGCATACTGCGATCACTCATCAAAATATTTGGACACCAAAATCGTGTCAGTACATACTCAAAGAGGAACTTTGTAGCAGTCATGCTTGTTCAATCCTTCATAGGCTGTACCTCCGCCCATTAAGTAAAATACTTCGTCGCGGTGATAATGTACCTTGCTCCCGTCTTCTTCCCTTAGGGATGAATGGGTCCCACAAAATCTATCGCCTATTTCTCAAAGGGTTGTAACGTCATCTATGGATTCAGAGGAATCTCATCCCTCCACGATGTCTTGCTAGTCCTTTGACACACATCACATGCTGTGAAGTAAGCTTTGGAATTCTGATGGAGGGATGGCCACTAGAACCCTGCGCGTAGAATCTTCTGAGCGGTCGCTCTCCCTACATAATGTCCTCACATGGTGCCCCCATGAGAATTTGCAAGGATATTGCTCCTTTCAAACTCTAGTACATATCATCACAATATCTCATCAGACCCCATTTTGTACAGATTCTCGTCAATGATAGAAAAGTCTACCATGCGCACCACTAACTCCTTCTTCTACTGGATGGTGTAACCTTCCGGGGTAGTTCCTATCGTTAATAAGTGTTTGATATCTTCAAAATGACCATGCACGACATGCACTGCAAATAGCTATGCGTCAGGCAATCCATCCTCCAAATTAGTGGGCTCTTCCCCTATTTCAATGCACGACAGATGGTCTGGTCCCGTGTTTAGTCATCTAGGTTTCATAATAACTTCAAAATCATACTCCTGAAAAAATAACAACCACTTGTAAATTCTCCCCCCCAACACAGGCTTATCGACGATGTATGTCAACGCGGAATGATCCATATACATCGTAAAATGGCGACCCAAGAAAAAGTGTCTAAACTTCTAGTGCGCGGATACCATGGCTAACCCTTCACATTCGATGGTGGAATAGTTATTCTCTGCCTTGGTTAACCTTATGCTTGCGAATGCTATAGGATGGTCCAAGTCTCCTCCACCAACCTATGTCAGTACTACTCCCAATGCTATACATGATGGGTTGACATGTACATGAAACTCCTTCTTCCAATCAGGGAAGACTAAAGTTAGCGCGGTGACCATCTTTTCTTTCAATACATCCAAGCTTTTCTTATAGTCCTCATTCCAATAGAATGTGACATCCATTTTCAACAAATTTTCCATAGGCGCGGTGATCTGGGCATAGCCCTTGATAAAGTTTCAACAAGATCCAGTATGCCCTAGGGTGGTGCGTAGTTTCTTCACACTTCTCGGTGCTTCCAAGTTAAGTATTACCATGATCTTTGTGAGATCTACCATCAGCCCCTATCTACAAACCACATGACCCAACAGAGTCCCAAGAGGAACACAAAACATAAATTTCTTTAGATTGAGAACGATCTGGTATCTTTGACAGATATCTAGCATTAGGCACAAACTTGTGCCATGGTGTTTCACCAGCCCAAACATAGTCCAGTCGTCAAAGTACACTTCTAGAAACTTATGAATAAATTCCTTGAACACAGAAATGAATATGCACAGATAAATCACATGTGCATTCTTCAATCCGAAAGGCATTACAATGTACTGAAAACAACCCCACTCAGTTGCAAAGGTCGTCTTACTTCTATCCTCTGACGTGATTTTGATCTAATGGTACCCAGAGAACCCATTAGTGAAGGGATACACTTCCTGACCACCTACATTATCCAACACCTCATCAGTGAACGATGTCAAGAAAGGATCATGAACGCAAATTTCATTCAACTTCCTGAGATCTACGCATATCATTATTTCATCCTTCTTCTTATTTTCCCATACCACCAATGGGCTTACCCAATAAGATTCTTCTACGGGCTCAATGATGCCTACCACGAGTATCTTGTCTAGCTCTAAGTGGACCTTCTCCTTATACTTCAGATTGAGACGGTAAGGTCTTTGCTTAACCGATTTCGCGTTGGGCTTTAACGTGATCTTCATAACACCCAGGTCTCCTATTATCCCTTTTAGATCTGTAAACTTGGTAGGGAACAAATCATGGTATTCGCAGAGCAATCCAACGACCTTATCCACCATCACGTCATCCCAGTAATCTCCAATATTCACGATTTTGGGCTCTGTCTCCATACCAATATTTACCTATTTCATTTTCAGTGGCACGGTTATATCAGGGTACTCAATCTACGGTCCCTCAACCTCTTGGTGACCCTCAGTTTTAGGGATGTTAATTTTTCACGGATCCTCATCTTCTTCTTCATCAGTCATGTTCGCAAATCCAATGGATCCTACAGTATCTTAAATATTACTACTTTCACCTCTTGTAGCACTTTTTCAATGCAGTCAAACCCATATTCAACGCTGAACGCCATTATGAATCCTTTGTGCAAAATATCCCATTCACCTATACGATGGCGGAGCTCTATTTCCAAGTACCAGTTCATCGGGATGACATCCAAGGTGTGACAGAGCAAGTGCACCCATTTAGGTTGGGGCTTTGCTCCATAAGCCTCGTCCGATTTGGCCAAGTGTGCATGTGGATCATCCTTCCCATCATACCTGTTTGTCATTCATACCTTCGGCTTCCCAAAGTGTGTTCTCTTCATCCTCCTACATTCATGCCAGTCATCAAAGCTACCCTTGTGCATACCCCACCATCTTGCGGGCATAGCGTGCAGTGCCCTGTACAAAGTCTGTAAGCACTGCTTCTATAGTACCTTCCTATCAAATGCATCCAAAAATATATATACATCATTCAAGCCATCATAAGTGGGCATATTTCTTACCTCTGACGACACACAACATAGCGATCAAGTCATCATGTCACAACTCAGTGTGGTTACTTTATGTAAGTGATTCTGCCAGTGCTCTAATTCTTCATCAGGGCCGGACGTGCAAGTACTCTCACGATCCCATGTAATTCGTCCATCCATTGTTGGATTCACCCAATCTTGGTCTCATGCTGTTATGTTATAGATACAGTCCAGATCGTCATCGCTCTCATAATTGTGGACTAGTTTAGTATAGCGCAATCCTTTAGCAGGATCTAGGGGCACTATTATGCGGAGCGATTTCTTTTCAAATATCATCTTTCACTTCTTTAGGTTGATTACCTCGTTCATGTCAGTAGCCCAATAAATGCCAAGGAGTGTAGGGTAGGGGTTGCTGTCATCCACAATTTCTATTACTTCAAATTCTACCAACGCGCTCGCGCCTTCAATATCTACAGTCGCCCCTTGCAGCCACCCCATGGGGATGATCATTTGCTGATTTGCCATCCTTAACTAAACCAGAGACCATTGTAGCACAGGTCTTCCCATCCACTCCCAAGTCTGCTTTAGTAGGACCTTCGTGTCTGACCCCAGATCCAAAACAACTTGTTCCATTTCGTATTCTCCTATCTGTGTAGTCAGCCTCATCTCTCATCTTGTCCTGGTTTTATGTTTACCAAACTTTCGTACCACACATGGTTCACCCAGAGTGTTTCCGATGCATCTATTTATAAGATGTTATAACCCCTTCACAGCCTTGCTATCACGCATGAACTTCATGCAGGTCTCTAGAAAGGTCGTAAGCATAGAAGGGTCCATTTCTTGATTAGGCTTATCCTTGCTCCCTGAGGTGGAGGCCTCAGCGAAGCTCTTCCTTTCTTCCATGAATGTTTTCATGCGCGCTCTAAATCAAATTTAGCCTCCTTCATCAGAGCTTTGTGAACGAATGCGCTATATTTAGGTTGTTTCCCGTTTCATCCCCTGTTGCAATTCCACTTCGGAGCATTATATTCACATTCAGATCCTCTTCGCGAGGCTCATACCTCATCATCTGCAGGTTCTGAGTCAGCTGAGGTGGTAACACCCCTTTGTCGCGTATCGTCTCTATTAGCGTAGGACAGTCTTCCGTTTCATGACCCAAAAGAATGCAATATTTGTAAGATGGACATGTTGGGTTAGTGCAATCACGGGTGTAGTGTCATAGTCCTTCACAATTGTAGCATATTAGTTATCCCTGACCTCAACCAGGTCCTCCTCTGCCTTGGCCTTGTCCGCGCCCCTAAAAGCCTATTCGCACCATCCCCACACTCTGGTCAGGGGGCCACGTTTCTGTATAAATCATATAGGCTGGTGTTCTGCCCATCATCAATTCATAACTTTTGCAATTGCACTGATCATGCCCTATCGACCTACAAAAGTTGCAAAACAATCATTGCGGTCTTTGTACAAACTTTTGCAGCAAATGACAGTTAACCATCGTATGTTTTCCTTCTACTTGACATATATCGCACCACAACGCAGGCCCCATGCTCGATCCTGCTTGAGATTTTAGCCTCAAAGGAATCGGTCCTCCTCCTGCAATATAGCTTGCAAAGACCAGGCAATGGTCTTCGTCATGCCCCTGACCCTTGCATTTCAGGCACCATACCTCTTCGTGCACCTCCAGTCAAACTGCCTTGTCCTGCTTTAAACTTTGCATTTCAAGGCAAATATTTTTCAATTGCACGTGGATCTACTAAACCCCCAGATTTAGATCTTGCATCAGTGTTTCATGCAGTCTCATTGCAATCTCCAAGGCCTCTGCCTGAGTCGTTATCTTCGGTTGTGATAACGCAACCCTTAGGTGTGGCAGGAGTGAAGCCACGAACCATTCGCAGTGATGTCCATTTGTTAAGTTCATATTAACTTCACGGATTTTACTCTTCAATCTCTGATCTAATTCCCAAGGTGTCTCGCCTGGTTTCATCACAATTTCCTTGAACGCCATAATTGACTGTGCCTCAGATTTAGGCTTACTAAATTCTTTATTCAACACGGTTTGGATGTCTGTCACTCGAGAATTTGGGTTATCATTAGAGTATTTAATGTACTAACTTAGCACACGATCCTGCAGAGCAAAGACCAATGTTTCCTTCTTCATGTGATCATTTGTAACGCCCTGAGCTTCCCACACAACTTTCACAATGAACCAAAACTAGTTTGGGTCCTCATTTCTCAAGCCTTTGAACAAAGGAAACTTCACTGAATTGGCCATGCTGAACTACAGTGGAGGTCGAGGTGGTACGGGTGAAGTCACAGGTGATGGTGGTGAAGTTGGAGGTGGTGTGGGTGGAGGTGGCAGTCATGGGAATCCTTGTCTTATTAACTGAATTGCACTTCATGGAGAAGCCTGCGCTACTCCCTCTTCGTCACCTAATGGAGGTGAAAATCAATGGACTATATTCAAGACCCTTTCTCCCTTCATTTTTGTAAGTCTTTACGCTTTGCGTAGCTTCGAACGTCAAGGTAGTTGCATAACCTGTTTTTCGTACAATAAGATCTTAATCCAGGTATTCAAAGACTTCAAGTACTTACCTCGTGGACCTTTGAAAAAGAGCCGCTCCACCTCGTTGTAGCTAACTGAGGTATCGACCATGAATTTAGCCGCAAATCATCCTATGATGCGATTGAGCCAATGATCGACCGCGTGGGTGATCTTATCCTCTTAGGCTTCCAATCTCTATACTAACTCCAGGGTCCAGAAAATAGGACCGTCAAGTCTCCACCTTCCTTGGCTATCGACTAGCTTCATGATCCACTCGTATAGCTCAACTGGAAAGGAACAGAGAAAGATCTCTTGGATCTCTGTATATAGGTACTTGTCCAGCCACTATTCCTTTTTCAGTCGTGGATTTCTTTTCTCCTGCACCACGAATTCGTGGATCTTCCTATCCAACCAGTCTCCTATCTCTTTCTTAGTTGGATTCTAGTGATAAGAAATCACACATCTCTTATACAGATTTCAATCTCGGCAACGGTACCATTTGTTGGCTACGTGGGACCTGATCCAGGTTTAGCGTTAGTTAGCCAAACAAATCCCTACACTATTGGCCCTTTCGAAATTATCCCATAGAGCGTGGACCAAAGTCTCACCTGAAGCAGTATGGGGGGATGTTGGAACCAAGTTTCCACACCCTGATATGGTCATGATGTCGGTTTATTCCTTTTGTTCTCGCTTTCGCACAGGTCGCTAAGCCCTCAGGCTCTGTCAGTCTAGCGCTTTACTCTACCCTTCAGTACCTTCGCGAAAGAGTATGATCGATCTTCATGTAGCCCTAGCCTGCAGTCCAAGTATTTTCGCGCTGCTATGACAACATATTGTATGAGTTCCCAAGTTATCTATAAGTGTTTCATTTATCTTACTACACCATCATAGTTAACACCGCGTAAAATGATATTCTTACTTGCGTTCAATTAACCAACGTAATTACATACATTCCCACATCACATAAGCATTGTAAGTGAAATCCATACACAATATGACAAGATGCATTAACAGGAAACAAAGATACAAAATTTGTAAAATGATTTTCTTTATCGATATCTTCAGATGATTATAAACTCTATCCGCCCTGTGCACACAGCTGCATGGCTCTGCGCACTCAACTGTAGAGCCTCTACCTACGCTAAGACCTGAAACACTTAGAATTCTCTATCAAGACACTTCACTCCATTCTTCTCTCAAAACTTCTTACTTCTAAAGGCACATAGAGCTTACTTAGCTCTTTTTATACAATCCCATGGTCCGCCAACCATGGGTAGATCTTTACAGCCGACTTTACACATTACAAAATAAGGGTGGACAACCCTTTATGACTCATGACACCTTCGCGCTTCGTGACCACAAAATGCAGGGAATTTACAACTTTATTACAAAACTTGACACAAAACATGGGCTTTTAGCCCCAAAACTGTCCTTGGGGGATCCCATTCCCAACATTTTGCAACCCATATTTGTCTAAGTTTGGATGATAAATCAAGGGTGAGCAAGATAAGTTCTAGACAAAAAACCATGTGTGACACGTACTAACTCATCGAGAAAACTTAGAAAATATGGATCGACAATGAACATGCATAAAAATTCCACTTTATAAACATTCCCCAAGTATAACGGTGAAGTGTGTACGACTATGACCCAAAAGTGTCATTTTACAACAACAAGGTGTTATGACCATGAAATGCATACAAGGATGCTCTAATCAATGCGACGTCACTTGAGAAAACTCAAGAACATTTAAGACATAAGAAATAACACAAAAATTGCTTGAAGAACAAGGCAACACTTCTTACGATGGCTTGTCTAGAAGATCGCGACGAGGTATGGTGTGTAAAGTGCAAGGGCCAGGGGCAGGACCAGGACCACTGCCTAGTGTTTGTGAATTACCTCGTGGGAGGAGGGCCAATGCCACTAAGACTAGAGGCACAAGTAGGACCAAGTGCGGCGCCTGCATTGTGGTATGCGATTTGCTAGATAGGTGGGAAGCATGCTACAAATAAATGCCATCTATTACATAAGTATATTAGCAGTTGTTCTATAATTTCTGTAGGTCAGTAGGACATGATGAGCGCAGCTATAGAAGTTATGAACTGATGATGGATCGAACTCCTACCTATAGAGTTCAGGCTGAAACATGGGCCCTCGATCAAAATGCAGGAATAATGTGCACTAGATTTCAAGGGTGCGGATGAGGCCGAGGTGGAATGGGACTTGGAAGAGGTCACTGACAGCTGATATGTTACAATTGCAGAGGGCCAGGGAATTATGCCCACGATTGTACAAATCCAATGAGACCATCATGCTTATATTGTACGTAGTTTGATCATGAGAAAGAGGACTGTCCAACACTAATAGCGAGGTTGTGCGATAAAGGAGCACTCTAGCCTCCCCCGACTCAGAACCTGCAAATGATGAGGTTTGAGCCGCACGAGGAAGACCCCAATGTAAATATCATGCTCCAGAGTGGTATTACGATAGGGGATGAAAAAGATAAGTAGTTTGAAGAAAGTACTTGGGTTCATAAGGCTCCATTAAAGGAACTAGAATTTGATTTGGAGCGTGCTAAGGAGGCCTTCATGGAAGCTAAGAGGATCTTCGCTGATGCCTCCACTTTAAGAAGTAAGGATAGACTGGAGCTGGAAATGGACCCATCGATGCTTACTACGTTCTTGGAGACATGCATGAAGTTGCTGCGCAATAGCAAGGTTGTAAAGGGGTTGCAAAAACTCATAACTAGATGCGCTGGGACCGCGCTAGGAGAGCCGTGCGTAGTCCAGAAGCTCGGGAAGAACATGACGTGAATAGGAAGGGAGATGAGATTAATCGTGTAGATCAGGGAATTTGAAATGGACCAAGTGATTCTGGATCTAGGATCAGATGTGAATGTCCTGCAAAAGCAGACATGGGAGCACATGGGTAGGCCTGCGCTGCAATGGTCTACTATCAAACTACAAATGGCGAACTAGAAAAAGATCCTAACTATGGGGAGATTGCAGGGAATCACAATAGACATCGAAGGAGAAAGCACGCTAGTAGATTTCGAAGTGATAGAGATTGTTCGTGACAACAATCCCTATTCCGTGCTACTTGGAATAGATTGGGCCACTGACATGAATAGAGTGATATATCTAAAGAAGCACAAGATGATCTTTGAGAAAACGTCATTGCACGTAGTGGTACCTTTAGACCCCACGGAAGGATCGTGCTACACAGAGCCAGTGCGCGACTACAACAGTGACAAGGATCTGGACTGTATCTACAAGATAACTGTGTGCGAGAAAGACAAGGTAAATCCAACCATGGATGGCCAAATCTCTTGGGAGTGTGAAAGCTCCTGCACATCAGATTTTGACGAAGAGATAGAACGATGGCAGAACCGGTTACATGAGGTAACCGCACTCAACAATAACATGATGACGAGAGCATTGCGTTGTGTAGCAACAAAGGTAAGAGATCTACCTATGTATGACGGGTTGGGCGAGGTGGATGATTTCCTGAAAAAAATTGAAAAATAAGTGTCGGAAAAATAGCGCTTCGATGCTTTGAAATGGGTACTGCATGGTACGCCCACAAGATGGTGGGGTACGTACCAAAGAAGTTTCAAGGACTAGCGTGACTGTAGAAGGATGATGCGCATGTGGTTTGGGAAGCCTCAGATGCGATTGAAGGACAAGTATGACTGATGGGATGATCCACATGCACACCTTGCAAAATGGACAAAGTTCTATGGGGAAGAACCATAACCTAAGTGGGTGCACCTGTTTTGTCATACCCTAGATAGTATACCCATGAATTGGTATATAGAGACAGAGCTCCGCCATGACACGAATGAATGGGATATCATGCGCTAAGGATTCCTGTTAACCTTCACGTTTGAGGATCATTGGTGGGATACTATTGATGATGCGCTACAAGAAGTAAAAGAAGCTATCTTTAAAATACCCTAGGAATCAATGAAAGTGTTGCAACTTGAATGGGCGACCCAGCTGAGCTGCGCACTGGAGTGTCACAACGTAAACATTAAAGAAGATGACGAAGATCCGCGCAAATTTAACATTCCAGAAACTGAAGGCTATCGCGAGGTTCAAGGACCATTGATTGAAGACCCTGACATTACCGTGTTGGTAAAGACGAAGCAAGTGAACATTGGTACAGAGGCCAAACCAAAGTATGCAACACTCAGTGACTACTGGATGATGCCACGGTGGATAAGGCCACTGAGTTACTCCAAGAGTACCAAGACTTATTCCCAACCAAGATCACAGACCTAAAGGGGATCGTTGCTGATTTAGGGATGATGAAGATCACCTTAAAACCCGACGTGAAGTCGGTTAAGCAGAGGCCTTACTGCTTGAATCCGTAGTACAAGGAAAAGGTCCATGTATAATTAGACAAGATGCTTGTAGTTGGAATTATTGAACCAGTGGAAGAATCCGACTGGGTAAGCCCTATAGTAGTACAAGAGAAGAAGCAGAAGGGCGAGATAAGAATATGTTTGGACCTCAGGAAATTGAACGACGCCTGTGTGCATGACCCATTCCCGACCCCGTTCATAGATGAAGTATTGGAAATGTTGGTGGGCAAGAAGCATATTCTTTCATTGATGGGTTTTCAGGGTACCACTAGATTAAAATCACGCCAGAAGACCGGAGCAAGACCACCTTTGCAACTGAATGGGGTTGCTTTCAATACACCGTCATGCTGTTTGGGTTAAAGAACGCACCAACCATCTTTTCACGCATAGTTTTTGCCAGATTCAAATAATATATCTACAAATTCCTGGAGGTCTACCTGGATGATTGGACTGTATTTGGGTTAGTAAAGCACCATGTAGCGAGCTTACGCTTGATGTTGGATACTTATGGATGACACCAAATTGCGCTGTACCTTAAAAATGTACGTTCCTCGTTCCCTTTGGGAACCTATTGGGACATGTGGTGTGCAAACAAGGATTAATGGTAGACCCCACGAAGATTGCGGTAATTATGAATTTGGAAGCATCGCGAAGTGTTAAATAGTTGTGTGCTACCTTGGGACATTAGGGTACTATAAGAAGTTCATCAAAAGTTATGCACAGATCACCGCACCAATGGAGAAACTATTGAAAATGGATGTCACGTTCTACTAGAATGTTGACTGCATGAAGAGCCTAGATGTACTAAAAGAGAAATTGGCCTCCACCCCAATCCTGGTCTTCCAAAAATGGGATGTGTAGTTTCATGTCCATGTTGACGCATCTTGTATAATGCCAGGAGAAGTGCTCACACGGCTTGGATCACCTTATTGCATTTGCAAGTTGCAGGTTGTCCAAAGCGAAAAGAACTATTCCACAACCGAGTGCGAGTGGTTGGCTATGGTGTACGCACTCCAAAAGTACTGGCACTATTTGCTAGGAGGACATTTCAAGATGTATACAGACCATTCTGCATTGAAATACTTGGTCAATAAGTCTGTGTTGGGGGGGCGCATATGCATGTCGCTCTTATTGTTCCAAGAATATGACTTTGAGGTCGTGGTAAAACCTGGATGCCTGAGTGCAGGCCCGGATCACCTGTCGCGTATTGAGGCGGGCGAGGAACCTACCAGTTTGGAGGAAAGATTACTTGACGTGAAGCTCTTTGCTGTGTGCATCATGGACGGGCACTTTGAAGATATAATCCACTTTCTGACGACCGAGACCATGCCGAAGGAATACTCCATCTAGCAGAAGAAGGAATTGGTTGTGCGCACGACGGATTTTTCTGTCATGGTGGGGAACCTATATAAAATGGGAAATGATGAGATACTGCGAAGATAAGTACCTGAATTTGAGCGGAGTCATATCCTCACCGAAGCACATGGGGGAGCTACAGGAGGACACTATGCAGGACGAGCGACCAAGCAAAAGATTCTCTGCGCAGGGTTGTTGTGGCCAACCCTTCATCAAGATTCAAAATCACACTTTAAGGCCTGTGACATATATTAAAGGATAGGTAAATGATCACGGAGGGATGAGATGCCTTTGAATCCACAAATGATGCTGTAGCCCTTTGAAAAGTGGGAAATAGACTTTGTAGGACCTATCAAACCTCAGGGAAAAATGGGTGCGGGATACATCATCACAGTGACGGAGTACCTGACTTGTTGGGTGGAAGCACAGTTGGTCAAAGACTGCATGGTCGCTATGGCTGCGAAGTTTTTGTTTGAACATGTGTTGACTCGATTTGGCTGTCCGAAAATCTTAATGAGTGATCGCGATAAACATTTCTTGAACGAAACCATCAACGTGCTAACAAAAGAGTTCTAGGTGTATCATCAGAAAAGCACACCGTATCACCCACAAGCCAATGGGATAGTAGAAGCATTCAACAAAATACTAGAGTCTGCACTGACCAAAGTGTGAAACACATAGCGAAGTGATTGGGACCTGCGCATACCTACAATACTATGGGCCTATAGGAAAACATGTAAGAAACTGACGGGAAGAACACATTTCTGGTTAGTTTATGGCGTGGAAGTTGTCATGCCGATGGAGTATACTGTACCTAGTATGCACGTAGCAGTGCTCATAGGCATGACAACCGTGAAGCTCTAGAAGCAAGGTTCGCGTAGTTGGAATAACTCGAGGAGGAACGGTTCCTAGCTGGTTTTCATTAGCAGGTACAAAAGTAGCATGAAAAGGCTTGACACGATTGCCATATTAAGTTATGCACCTTCAAGGTAAATGAATTAGTGCTGTTGTATGACAGCAAGTTTGAAAAATTCCCAGGAAAGTTCAGAATGCATTGGCTGTGACCATACGTGGTTAAGGAGGTCACAAATGGAGGCACAGTACAACTAGTCAAACTAAATGGAGAGCCTTTCTCAGGGAAAGTGAATGGCAGCTGCTTGAAGCCCTACACGGGTGGCTCGACTATCTGACTAACTGGTGGAAACACAGTCTTCGTGCTCCAAGGATCCAGATAAAGGTGCAGGACTATAAACAAATGCAGGGGATACCAACATATATGCAGATAAGCAGTTCATATACAAAGGTCTCAGAACAACATATGCAGCAGATCCAACAAGTAGCAGCTCAGTGCGCTACTGACCTCCACGCAGTTCGAGAACTGTTGGAGGGACTCCGCGCAAAGATCATCGCACAGACAGAGTGACTCGAGGGTGAGTCACGATGTTTGTGTTGGGGGCCTGTTGGGCATGGAATCCCCCAAGGCATGTTTTGGGGCCTGAAGCCCAAGTTTTGACCAAATCTTTTTGTAAAGCTCCGTGAACTGCGGGTGCGGGGCACAAAAGTATGATAGAGTCACAGGGTTGTCCGCCCTAGTTTTGTAATGTAATGTCGGCTGGATAGACCTACCCATGGTCCGCGAACCATGGGATTGTATAAATAGAGCAAGGCTCTAAGTGTAAAAGAAGACTAACTAGATAATAGAAGAGAAGTATGAGAAGTCTAAGTGATTGAGTCGCAATGTAACGTGTGCCTTTGGGTCGTAGGGTAGGAGAAGGCTCTGTAGCTATGTGCGTAGAGGCCTAGTAGTCTGTAGCTGAGTGCGCGGACCCCTGCAGCTGAGTGTGCAGGGCGAGTCAACTCTGTAACTGTGGAAAGAATCAATAAAGAGAAGTTTTGCTATAATTCTGTGTGTCTATTCTTGGGTTAATGCATGATTGATATAATTTGTGAATACACTGTTTATTTACTGCGTTCACCTGCATGAAGGTTCTATGTTGTTGATTATAACTTAAAGCACTCAAGTAGGCAAAGATAAGTAACTAATATTGGAATGTAAGCAGGGTTTTGGGGTAATAAGGTAGAGCATGGTGCACAACCCCTGGGTAGGGCTACACGAAGGTAGTATATCGGTTCGCGAAGAACTGGAAAGTGCACGAAGCAACCTACGCGCAGGGAAAAACTGCGGACTAGTAAAACTCATTAGACATCTCCAGGGTGCGAAAACCTGGTTCTAGCACCCTCCCATACTATTTCGGAAAGACCTCAGTCTGTGCTTCGTAGAATGTTGCCGAAAGGGCCAGTAGTACTGGGATTTGTTTGGCTAATTAACTCTGAACTTGGGTCAGGCCCCAAGAAGCCAACAAGGGAATGAAACCATTTGTTGGCTTGTTGGGACCTAACCTAGGTTCACTATTAATTAGCCAAACAAATCTCGATAGTACTGGCCCTTTCGGCAATAGCCCATGGAGCGTGGACTGAGGTCTCACCAGAAGTAGTATTGGAGGGTGCTAGAACCAGGTTTTTCATCCCAGACATGTCTAATGAGTTTGACTAGTTCATGCTTTGTCCTTGCATGCAGGTTGCTTCGTGCACTTTCCCATTCTTTGTGGCCTGATATACTGCCTTTGCACAACCGTACCTAGCGGTTGTGCGCCGCACTCTGTGTTATTACCCAAAAACCCTGCTTATATTCCAATATTAGTTAATTATCTTTGCCTACTTGAGTGCTTTAAGTTATACTTAACAACATAGAACCTTCATAAAGGTGCGCACAGTAAATAAACAATATATTCTCCCAAGAATAGATACACAAAATTATAGCAAAACTTCTCTTCATTGATTCTTTCCACGGTTACAGACTTGACTCGCCCTGCTCACTCAACTGCAAGGGTCCATGCACTTAGATGCGGACTACTAGGCCTCTGTGCACATAGCTACAAAGCCTTCTCCTACCCTACGACCCAAAGAAACACGTAACACTAGGACTCAATCACTTAGACTTCTCATACTTCTCTTCTATTATCTAGTTAGTCTTCTTTTACACTTAGATCCTCATTCTAATTATACAATCCCATGGTCTGTGAACCATGGGTAGGTCTATCCAGTTGACATTACATTACAAAACTAGGGTGGACAAACCTCTGACTCTATCATACTTTCACACCCCGTGCCCACAATTCGCAGAGATTTACAACAAGATTCGGTCAAAACTTGGGCTTTGATCCCATAAACATGCCTTGGGGGATTCCATGCCCAACAACTCATGACACCTTCATGCTCCGCGACCACAAAATGTGGAGACTTTACAACTTTATTACAAAACCTGACCCAAAACATGGGCTTTTAGCCCCAAAACTGTCCTTGGGGGATCCCGTTCCCAACAGGCCCCCAAAACAAACATCGTGACTCACCCTTGAGTCACTGGGTAGATGCGAAGATCTTAGCATGAAGACCTCCCAGCTCAAATTGTATGACCACAACCTCGACAGTGCACTGTGAGACCACTTGCTTTGCTTCTTCAACCATCTGCTTGGTCACTACACCTGAACTGTCATCCTGAAGCTTTTGTTGAGTTTCCTATAGAGTCGCAATCTTTCCATCAATAAAGGCCATATCCGCATAAGCCTCATCCAGTCAGGGCTCCAATCGTGCCTTCATCATTGCTTCCTTGTGTTGCATTGCATGCATCTGTTCTTTCAACTGCTTGGCCTCCTTCAGCTTTGCTAGTCTCTGTGTGAGCGCAACGGTTCGCGCTGTGCCTTTGACCTCATCATATCACTATTGTAGTTCTCGCGCTTCTGCTTCTATATCTAGTTTTTGTACATTAGGGTCCTCCTGCAAGCTCGTCAGGACCTCAAACGACTACTGAAAAAGTTGTGTGCAGTCTGCTACTGCACTGTCGACTGCCGTTATCACTTTTGTGATAGTGGTTGCATGTTGCTCTTGTACTTATGGCAGGGTTGAAGGTTGGGCCTTCAACTACAATTTGGTAATCTAAAGGTTCAACTCTAGCTGAACCTGAGCCATCTCTATGCAAGCGTTGCGCACCCCTATAGCTAGCTTGCGGATGCATACCTCAACTGGTTCTTCCTCAGGAATAGCCAACTCTGGGACCATTCAACATGCCTCCTCTATGACCTGAATTATTCTTTTGTTTTTCAAGGTTACCTCGGCCATAGTGGAGATGGCAGAGTCTCACTGTAGTGCCATCTGCTCATTGTTAATCCGTTGCTTGCTGATCACCTGTAGGGCACGGAACCCACAGGCCCTTAACTCTGCAATCACTCCATCCTGCAATAGGTGGAGTACCTCGCCAGGGAGTGCTGCCAGATTCAACCCTACTCCCTTGAGGGTGCTGACAGTGGGCTTGTCAGCTTCATTCTCCATGGTCAGTGCTCCATCAGGCAGCACTATCACGTTGGAGACCTTTGTGCGCAGCATCTCGATAGCATCTGAAGTGCCGATGGCAAGGCTGGTGGAAATTGTGCTATCCTGTGATGTGTGGGTCTGCAGCTCCTACAAACCTATCTAGATAACACCCAATATTTTTTGTTGCCGTTGCTCAAACTGTTGTAGGGCCTCCGTGGTGACATCCCGCATCGTATCACCGATGTCATGCAAATTTCCCTCTGTGAGGGTGATTGGGTCCAGTGATGTCTTAGTGGCCTTGGATTTCTTCCTGGACCTGCCTTTCTCCTGCTCCCTTGGACACTTGATGCGGCTAGATGTCACCTGTAGGTCTGTGCCATGTTGCTCTTTTTGCTCATCCGTCTCTTCCTTTGCCTTAGGTGAAAACGACCTCATGCCTTTGTTAGAGCCTCGCTCTGTTCCACCTATTTGCTTCTTCATCTGCTGAGTAGCATCGCGCTCCACCTGGGCCTTTTCAGTGACCTCCTTCTTTCTCTTTTCGACCAACTGTGTCATCTTGAGCTTGGCCTCCTCCTTCTTGCCTTGCACGATGGATTTTCTCCCTTCCACTGCAAAGTCTATTGTAGTGCACCATTCTACTAGCCAACGATCAAGTACTGTATCAATGGCGTCATTCGTTGCCAGCTAAGGCAAGCCATACCATGTCTGCGCAGGGTCCTTCCTCGCCCTGATAGACACATGGTGAAAATATGCCTTAAAATCCACATAGCCCTACAGGTTGGCAAACACCGTAGGCGAAAATTGCGGTTTTCAATTGATGTCCATGCGGATGTTCATCTCCATCAAGATCTAGAATATCTTGCTATCCTTGATGCATTACGCATCCTTGGTCACTGACAACGAAGCATACTTCACTGCTTCTGGTAGGTCTAACGCAACTGAGGGGAATTGACTGTCCTCTGGCAGCTCCCATGCTACCAACATAATAGACAGCAAGAGCCACGCGTAGTGGAATGTCTTGCTGAGCTTCTTTGCCTCACCGCAGTTCACAATGAAGTCACTGTAGAGATATTGTGCCCAATTGAACTGGACTCCTTCGGCGGACTGGGCTGCTAGCGCGATGATAGGCGCCGACACCTTATCGCCGCGACACTTCCTCATCACCTTCCTTGCCAAAATTTGCATAGCCACCTTTATAGCAAGGTAACTAATGCTTGATATGGCATATCCATGCGTCTTCTTCACAAGATTAAATTTCTCCTTCATGGCCTCCGCAAGGGCCTTCTCACCACCTTTTTTGCCAAATATCATGGCCATATTTTCTCCTATGTAGGGAAACCACGTGATCCTATGGATCAATCTGACAGTGATGCGTATTGGCTCCTCTAGCCACAGACACCCATCATGCACCAAGCATAGCAATTGGTTGATGACCAGTATTGTAATCCAGGTGCGGTTGTAGTGTGCCAACCATAGCAGGTTGAGCATACCTTCCTTGTCTACTCCTCTGAGCCACTTCTGCAACTCTAATGCGGTCATCCCAGTGTTTGTGTCAATAATGCGGAACATTAGTTGCTCAGTCACCAAGTGAGGGAACTTCTAATAGTCAGCCAAGTCCCATTCTTTGAGTTTTAACAGAAGAACCTGTCCTGAGTGCCGTCCTTCGAAGACAATCTCATCCGACAGTAGAGGGTTTTGCAAGGGGACCTTGCTCTCATCGATATCTTTTGGCACATTACTCTTGCCCTTGCACGGAGGGATGTACTTAGGCAACCGAGTGATAGGGTCAGCACCCTAGGCTTCCACTTCCTCCACATCTATCCCCAAGTCCTCGTCATCCATCGGGATGTCTTCGATTTCCTCCTCTAGCTCCAGGTTGATGGCTTTTCCCTTTTCTTGTGTTGTGGGCTTGTCCTTCGGTGGATTTATTCTCCGTGATGCACACACTGGTATTGTAAGTTTCTTGCCCTTCTTCGCACTCTCCTTGTTTGGGGTTGGCTTTGGTGTCGGCATCCATGGTGATTTGAGGACTTCCGCTAATACTTCGACAACCTCTAGAGCAGCTTCTTCTGCCTCTATAACAATTTCTGGCACCGACTCCTCTGCTGTCATTGCTTCTGTATCTATAGCTTCTGTTGTGTGGACATGAGGCTATTCAACAATGCTTGTGTTGCCTCTAGTAATTGCTCAAACGCTGAACTCGCTATCAGAGCCTCGAAGAATTCTTGGTTCATGTGCATCTGAGAGCTCAACAACTCAATTCTCAAAATTCCAAGTGTTTTTTGTTGGGCAACCACTTGTAATTTATAGGGAATTTTGAATTCAAATCTGACTATTCCCCCCACATTCACTTCATTAATGCCAGAGTGGCGGCAAATTTTCAAGGATTTGATCCATAAATTCTGTCTTAAATGTCGGCCGCCTGCTCCATTTGGCCACATTTCTATCATCAAATCATGAACAATGATTTTAATGGTCACTTTCTGGTTGACCTGCATGTTTTTTCCCTAGGTAGCACAGTTCACTTCGCATTGTCGTGAACCCTGTGACACTTCCAGTCTTTGCACAATCCTCCAATCACGCAGATCCCTAACCCGGGCAGTATAGTTTATAGTCCCACGCCTCCTTTCAGCTACCTAGAGTGCTAAGACTTTGCTACCTTTGTATAGTCACATGGCTGGACCACTGGTGTATGGCTTCAATCGATTTCCATTACCTTTCCTGGGAAGGGATCTCCATTCAATTTGACCAACTGAACTGCTCCACCATCGGTAATCTCCTTAATGACATTGGGCCCTAACCAGTGCATTCTGAATTTCCCTGGAAATTTATCATACTTACTGTCATATAACAAAACCAGGTCATTTACCTTAAAGGTGTGTAGCTTAATGTATGGATCATGCCATGCTTTTTTGCGTTGCTTTTGGACCCGTTGGTGAAATCCAGCTAGAAATCTCTCTTCCTCAAGCTCAACCAGCTGTGTGAGCCTCTCTTCTAGGGCTCCACGATCCGTCATACCCGTGAGTGTTTCTTTGCATAGATTAGGCACAATGTATTCCATGGGCATCACTGATTCAACACTATATACAAGGCTAAAGGGTGTCTGTCAGTCAACTTCTTACATGTCGTTCGATAGGCCCATGGTACTGTGGGTATGTGCAGGTCCCAATCACTTCACTGAGTGTTGCAAACCTTGGTTAGTGTGTTCTCCAGCACTTTATTGAATGTTTCCACCGTTCTGTTAGCTTGCGAGTGATCAGGCATGCTCTTATGGTGATATACATGAAATTCCTCCATCAGTGTGCTGATCATCTCGTTCAGAAAGTGCGTACTGCGATCACTCATGAAAATATTTGGACACCAAAATCGTGTCAGTACATACTCAAAGAGGAAATTTACAGTAGTCATGCCTGTATAATCCTTCATAGGTTGTACCTCCGCCTATTGAGTAAAATACTCTATCGCGGTGATAAGGTACCTCGCTCCTGTCTTCTTCCCTTAGGGCTGAATGGGTCCCACAAAATCTATCGCCCATTTCTCAAAGGGTTGTAACATCATCTGTGGATTCAGAGGCAACTCATCCCTTCGTGATGGCCTGCCAATCCTTTGACACACATCACATGCTTTGCAGTAAGCTTTTGAATTCTGATGGAGGGTTGGCCACTAGAACCCTACGTGTAGAATCTTCTGCGCGGTCGCTCTCTCTGCATAATTTCCTACCGTGACACCCCCATGAGCATCTGCAAGGATACTACTCCTTTCAAACTCCAATATATATCATCACAATATCTCATCGGGCCCCATTTTATATAGATTCCCGTCAATGATAGAAAATTCTATCGCGCACACCACCGACTCCTTCTTCTGCTGGACAGTGTAACCTTCTGGGGTAGTTCCTATCGTTAGGAAGTGTATGATATCTTCAAAATGACCATCCGCGACATGCACTGCAAATAGCTACGCGTCAGGCAATTCATCCTCCAAATTAGTGGGCTCTTCCCTTGTTTCAATGCGTGACAAATGGTTTGGTCTCGTGTTCAGTCATCTAGGTTTCACAATAACTTCAAAATCATACTCCTGAAACAATAACAACCACCTGCAGATTCTCCCCACAACACAGGCTTATTGACCACGTATTTCAACGTGGAATGATCCCTATACATCTTAAAATGGCCACCCAACAAAAAGTGTCTAAACTTCTAGAGTGCGTACACCATGGCTAACCCTTCATGCTCAGTGGTGGAATAGTTCTTCTTTGCCTTGGATAATATTTTGCTTGCGAATGCTATAGTATGGTCCAAGTCTCCTCTGCGAACCTATGTTAGTACTGCTCCCAACGCTATACGTGACGCGTCGACATGTACATGAAACTCCTCCTTCCAATCCGGGAATACTGAAGTCAGCCCTGTGACCATCTTTTCTTTCAATACATCCAAGCTTTTCTTACAGTCCTTGTTCCAACAGAATGTGACATCCTTTTTCAACAACCTTTCCATACGCGCGGTGATTTGGGCATAACCGTTGATAAACTTTTTGTAATATCCAGTATGCCCTAGGGTGGCGCGTAGCTGCTTCACACTTTACCATAAGGCCCTGTCTACAAACCACATGACCCAACAGAGTCCCAAAAGGAACACAAAATAGGCATTTATTCAGATTGAGCGTGATTTGGTATCTTCGACAAGTATCTAGAATCAGGCGCAAACTTGTGACATGGCGTTTCACCAGCCCAAAAATAGTCCAGTTGTCAAAGTACACCTGCAGAAACTTATTAATATATTCCTTGAATGCAGAAATAACTACGCGCGAAGGAATCATGGGCGCATTCTTCAATCTGAAAGGCATTATAGTGTACTGAAAACAACCCTACTCAGTTTTGAAGGTCATCTTACTTCTATCCTCTGACACGATTTTGATTTAATGGTACCCAGAGAACCCATCAGTGAAGGAATACACTTCCTGACCACCTACATTATCCAACACCTCATCAGAACAGAGTCGGGAAAGGATCACGTACGCAAGTTTCATTCAACTTCCTGAGATCTACACATATCCTTATTTCATCCTTCTGCTTCTTTTCCCATGCCACCATTGGGCTTACCCAATCAGATTCTTCTACGGGATCAATGATGCCTGCCGCGAGCATCTTGTCTAGCTCTAAGTAGACCTTCTCCTTATCACTACAAGAAAAGGGTCATTGGTGAGGGTCATGCCTGTGACAAAGCTTTAAAGTCTGTCACCAATGTGACATATGGTGACGGTCTTTAAAAAATCCTTGTTGTAAGTGTATATAGTGATGGTCCTTTAAGGTTTGTCACCAAAGCCATTTTCTATGACACTTTTGGTGAGGGTCATTAAAGGCTTGTCACTAATTCTCTTTGGTGACACTTTTGGTGAGGGTCGTTAAATGCCCATCACTAATTCTCTCTTTGGTGACACTTCCAGTGACGATATTTTATTGACCGTCACCAATGATATTTTTGGTTACTTTTGGTGATAGTCAATAAATGTTCGTCATCATTGATCATTCCAATGAGTTTTTTATGACACTTAATGCGTGTGACGGACCTTTAAGGTCTATCGCCAATGTCGCATATGGTGCTGGTCTTTAAAAAATCATTGTTGTATGTGTATATAGTGATGGTCCTTTAAGGTTTGTCACCAAATCCATTTTCAACGACACTTTTGGTGAGGTTCGTTAAAGGCTCGTCACTAATTTTCTCTTTGGTGACACTTTTGGTGAGGGTCGTTAAAGGCCTATCACTAATTCTCTTTTTGGTGACACTTCTAGTGACGATATTTTATTGACCCTCACCAATGCTCTTTTTGATTACTTTTGGTGATGGTCAAAAAATGTTCGTCATCATTGATCATTCCAATGAGTCTTTGATGAAGCTATGTACTTGTTACTATATTTTTTGTCAAAAGATAACGATTTAAGACCATTGTTGTGGAGCCTTTTTTATTATGTGCCCAAGGTGATAGTGGTTATAATAGTTAGTCAATTTGTTAAGAATTAATTAGTGTGTATCATTTTTGTCAAGTCATAAGAATATAGTTTTCCTATGAGTCAAAACATGATTCATCTCTATGAGGTTTATTATCTAGCAAATTTCCTTTAAATAAAGTTCCACTAGTGTGTGTAGGAACTATATTATTTAATACATAATCAAGATCTATCAATTCTATTAATGAGAGAGACCTAGCACTCCTCAACACTCATGGCACACCTTCACATGCTTTGGAACAAGACACTAACATTCCTTGGCACCTCACATGTCTTGGAACATCTTTGTACCTAGAACATCTTGCCATGAATAGGATGCCCAAGCACACTTTGGCATGCCCTAGAATAGCATAGCACTCCCTATCATGTGTTGGCATGCCTTGGAACACCTTGGTAAAATATTACATTGAAAAACATTAGAACTTGGCACACATTGGCACTTGGCATGTATTGGAACATATTATAAGTGTGCATAGCATGCCCCTTTTGAAAAAGATAAAGTCCTGACTTATTAAACCTCTTATGTGTTCATTTCCTTGCATTTTAGCTTATTTATTCCTTTTGTTGCCTTGAAACTCCTTGATGCATATTGGCATACTATGGCACAATGCACATCCTATCATGTCTTAGCACCTGGAATGCCTTGGCACTATTTGGCACATGCTAGCACACCTCGAAAATACCTAGAACACTCTAGCACTTCTTGACATTCCTTTATATTACCGGGCATGCCTTACCCATTCTTAGCATACCTTGTCACTCCCTCCTTGGCATGACAGCTAGCACTCATTAACACTCCCCGACGCACCCTTATATTCATTCACTTCCATTCATTTTGACCTAGTGCTCCCTTGTGTTGTCCTAGTACTCCCTAACACTCCTCAGCATGCATTGGCAATCTCTATCACACCTTAGCACTCTTCGATATGCTCTTCCACTTCATAGCATGCATCACACTCCCTAACATACATTGGCACTTGGCAAGTATTAGTATGTTTGGCATGCGTTGAGATGACTTGGTATGATTTGGCATGGTTTAATATTAGATTTATTTGAGATTAATTATTGGAAACTAGATGAGAAGAAACAGAGGAAGATTTGGCACTTAGAATGCATTGACACTTGGCACCTATTGGCACCTAGTGTTGGTTTTCCTAGCATGACCCTCATGGAAGAGGTAAATTCATGACTTATTAACCCTATTATGTGCTCATTTACTTGTAGCTTAAATTTTTCCTCCCTTTTGTTCCCTTGACAGTCCCTGGCATGCATTGTCACACCCTTGTACATCTTGACATGCCTTTGCACTTGGCACATCTTATCTTGTTTGACATGTCCTTGTACTATCTGGCACATGTTAGCATGCACTAGCATTCCCTAACACACCTTGGTAGTCATGACCTTACAACTAGCATTGCATTTTTCCATGACTTGGGAACATTACATTCACTAGAACACCTTCGAACTCCCTAGTTTTCATGCCCTCTGTTATCCTCCACAATGTCCCAGGTTGATGTGGAGATTGACGGAGGTAATCACAGACCAAGATTTTAGTTTGGTAGCTAGCCCTACCAAACCAAAGAGGGCCCTTTCTATGAAATCACAACAAAGAGATGACTGGAATGTAAAGGATTTTAGGCTATATAGCTAGGTTGAAGTGGGTTTTGGAAATTTTAGGGTTTTGTTGCTGGATAAGGGAGAAAAACCAGGTAGCTAGGTCAGAGGATCAAAGGGTTACAACAAAAAATACAAAAAGGAGAAAGGTAACATTATTTTGTGATGGATCTTAGGGTTTTTCAGTGTAGTGTAATGTTTATAAGAAGAGAAAGGTGTTAATGAGCATGAAACATGAATTCATTAAGTAAGAAATAAAGTAACACATAATGATTTTTCCATCAAAACAAAGCTTTATGCAAATAATTTTGTTTATAAAATGTAAGGAAAACCATTGAATAATTGATGAATGGAAAGAGAAGATTAATATCTTTCATACAAAGCTACAACAGAGAAAAAATAACATCAAAAACTTACTGCACATGAATTCCTAGATAATAGTTGCAAATTGTGTCCTTTAATTTCTAGAAAATGTCCAAGTACAAGCTACAATAATTCTCTCCTCTGAAATCCAACCCATTCTATCACTGAGAAATTGATACATAAATGCCAAAACAACATCTCCCCACTCTTAGGGGTTGAATCAATGACTCTAGGAACTATTCCATGAGGTGTTCTAACCAAACCCTAATGTCTAAGGAAGTTAAAAACGACTTCTACAATTAACTTTGACTCCAACCTCTCTCATAAATGAGGTAAAATTTACATCAAAACAACTTATAAATACTAACCACCCATTATTTACATTTACTTTTACCCCTCACATTCATCTACTTCACCCTTTTGACTTTTACTAGAGTTAAACTAGGAATTACAAAAAATTACACAGTGAAAATTTAACAAAAATCTTAGAAATTTCCAGGTGTACAACGAGCTGTTGGAGGCCAATTTTGAATTCCTTTCTGAAGTCCAAATCTAGATTAGAAGCCTTTTCTAGAAATATGGGAGAGTGTAGATGTATTTAGAGTATTGTTTCACTCAAAATGACCAATTTTTGGTTGAGATATGGCCATTATTTTTGGCTGAGATATGTCCATTATTTTTGGCTGAGATATGGCCATTCTCCCAAGGTGTCTCTAGGTGCGCAACGAAATTGAAAGAGAGGGGAAAAAAGGTGATTTTTGGCCTCTTTTTGGCTTTTCTCAAAACCTGAGCCCCAGAATAGGAAAGTGGGAAAATGGGGTTTGAGATGGAGTCATAAGCATTCCAAAAATGCTAATTTTACATCATTTGTAGCCCTGAGGAAGAAGCAAAGTGTGAGATTGCTATGCTGCTAGAAAAAAAATTGCCAAAAGATTGCAAGTCTACACCAAAACACAAAATTTTCTCCAAACCCTCCCAAAATTTGTCCAAAGATGCTTCCTTAGCACACACAGAACTTGCTAACGCTCCCTATCATACACTATTATTCATTCATTTCCATGCAATTGGAGCTAGTCCTTCCTTGTGTTTCCCTGACACTACCTAACATACCTTGTCAATGCCTCCTTAGCACACCCAACACTTGCTAACACTCCCTATCACACACCCTTATTCATTCATTTACATGCAATTGAAACTAGTCCTCCCTTGTTTTTCCCTGGCACTCCCTAGCATGCGTTGGTGCCACACCCTAGCACCTGATACCTCTTGGCATGACTTAACACTTGGCATGTCTTGGAATTACTAACATGCCTTGGAACTTTCTAGCATGTGTTATCACTTCCTGGCATTCCTTGCACACCTTGGCACTCCTTAGTTGTCATGCCCTCATAGATAGCCTTACTTTTTTTGTGACTTTGGAACCCAACCAAGTCATTGAAAAAATAGTGTTGTCCCTAGACAAAAGTCTCCCTTTGTCTAAAATTTCTTTTTCCATCCCCTTATCATAATCATAGGCTTAGCTATTGCAAGTCCTATTATGAAATTATCCTAATACACTTCATCCTTGGGACACCTGTAAGACACTCTTATTCATTTGTTTCCATGCACTTTGACCTAGTTCTCCCTTGTGATTCCCTCACACTCCTCAACACTCCTCGACATGCATTGACATTTTCTGGCATGTGTTATCACACCTTTTCATTCCTTGGCATGCCTTGGCACTCCTTAGATATCATGCCCTCATAACTACCCTTATTGGTTTTAAGACTTGGGAACCAACCAAGTCCTACCTTGACTACAACATCTTGACCAAGTTACAATTACTACAACTATATTATCCCTTGTTCACCTAAGAATGGCCTATAACTCATCTTAGGCTACTCATGCCCAATCTTAGCTCATCTCACTTAAGAAGTTACCAAGTCAAGGCTCACATATAACCATGGCCATAAAACAACTAAGCAACATAGTTTACATCTTGACATGGCATAGCACCTAGCATGTTTAACAATCCCTTGGCACTATGTGGCACATGTTGGAATTCCCTGCATGCCATGGAATGCTTTAGCACTCCCTATCATACCGTACCACTCCTTGACATGCCACGACACTTTTGCATGCCTTGGAAATACCTAGCATATAACTTTGTCACTCCCTCCTGAGCACACTTGGAATTCACTGACACTCCCTATCATACATTCTTATTCATTCATTTCCATGCATTTTGAACTAGTTTTCCTGTGTGTTTATGTCACACTCCCTAACACTCCCTGGCATACATTGGCACACCCTGACACACATTGGCACACCCTAACACGCATTGGCATACCTTGGCATGTTGCCCTGACACTCTAGCATTTCTTGGCACCACCGAACATACCTTGTCGTCCCCTCCTTAGCACACCTAGAACTCACTGACACTCCTTGTCACACACTCTTAGTCATTCATTTCCATGCATTTGAAACTAGTGCTCCCTTATGTTTCCCTGGCACTCCATAACACTCCATGGCATGCATTGGCACACCCTAGCACTTGACACATCTTGGCATGTTTCCCTAGCTTCTAAAATACCTTAATGCTGCCTAGCATACCTTATCACTCCCTCTTTAGCACATATGGAACTCACTAACACTTCTTGTCACAAAATCTTAATTGTTCATTTGCATGCATTATTTTCACCTATTGCTCCCTTGTGTTCCCCTAGCACTCCTTAACACTTCCTAGCACATGTTTTTGATTGAAAAAATACTATATATAGGGAAGCTCATCCTCCATTTGTGGACAAGAAAATTTGGTTAAGTTTGTAATAAGAAGTTCGAAGATAACCAAACAAGAGAAGGAAACAAAGAGAGAAGATTTTGATGTTGTTTATGGGTCTGTTTTAGGCCTAATAGATCCACACATGCGAAGGTAGGAAGAACTGTCTACTACAAAAAAGGTCGAAGATCTTGTTGTTGTCTAAGAAGTCGAATCAAGGAAGAAGATAAGCAAGATTACATGCCAATTTATAATAAGAGTTCATACCATCCAAGCGAAGAAGATCAAGGTTCAAAAGGTTGGTCAACCACACGTTCTAGGGTTTATGCAAGAGGGCCAAGAACTATAGATCTGATCCATGGAACTGGAATTCGAAGGATAATCGAGTTATTGAAGGAAGAAGCCTAATCATCATTGACTCAAGGAAAAATAAGAAAGTTGAATCAAGGAGGCTTGTGACTTGGTCTTGGAGAGGTCATTGAGTCAAGGGTCTAGGCCATGGTCTTGGTATTCATCAATTGAAGTCTATATAAGAAGAAGACATCGTTTGGGTTTTCCTCTCATGTTGGAGAGGTTTTGGCCCTGGTTGATCACATATTCTATGTGTCTCTTTTCTCCCCATTGTTTATGCATTGGTAGATGTTTGATGAAGAATATTGTTTTGAGCATTGTTTGTTATTGTGGATTAGTCTTGAATGTGTTTGTGTATGAAAAATTGGTTGGGTTTGTAAACTATGAGTAGAGTAGTGTTTGATTGATGCATGCTTCCTACAATAAAATGTGTCTCTTACTTAAACAATTAATTTAGTGGAAACATGGGTAATTGGACAATTTTTTTGGAATTTATGCACCTTACAAGCACATCACTCATATAATGCATAAATATAATGGAAAGTTGTAACATGTTGCATCATAAAAAGGATGTTGATAAAATATGATAACTTAAATGTACATGATAGTTTGGAAAGGTGGGGAATAAATCTTATTTAGTCATAGGTAGCCTAATCAATTCCTTTTTAAATATTTAAATGTCCATGATGATCTTGAAAGTAGGTGGGTAGCAATTCTTACACATGTCATAGATAGACTAACGAGTACTTTTCTCTATCTAGAATGATACTAGATACAAAACTTTTTTGTATTGTGTGATTCTTCATATTTTTTTATAATATATCATGTTATAAAAAACTTTAAAATAAGCTTCTCACTTTGGTTCTTGAATTTGTGGTAAAATATGAACCTAGCTTCTGAAAGTAGTGTTATTCTGGAGGATACCAACAATATTTTTCACTCCATAGAGGTTTTAACCTATCTCTAGTCTTTAATGGGTTTTTTTGGATGTTTGTAGTTTAAATTTAAAGATGCATCTGCAGTTTTCTCACTTGCTAATTTAGAATCAATGAAAAAATCAAAATAATTACTTACATTTATTTGTATATTTTACTTGAAATTGATGGAACATGGTTATTACATCAAATGAGTGTGAAATTGAATTTTGAAATTTTATTAATGTCCTCAATGCTTGGAAAATGTAATGGGATCAGATGATAAGTTAACATGTAAGGTATTTAGTGAGACATTGCTTCTCTTCTAAGAAAAGTATATCTAAACCAAGTGCAATACCTGGGAGAGAGAGGAATCTATAATGTGCAAAGCTTAGTTGTGTGGGTATGGGGCTAAGGCATGGTTGCTTCATTTAACTAAAGTCAAATGAAAGGAAATGAGGCAATGCATACTTTGTAAATCTTAGCTATGAGGATTTGGGGTTCAAGGCTTAGTCACTTCACAATTGAAATAAAATGAGATCAAATGAGACAAGGACTTGCAAATTATTAGTTATATGTAATGGCATTAAAGTGAATAAATACAAAGTATCAAAATTCAAAGTAGAATCAACCCTTGTGTATGAAAATTCAGTCCAGCATTTTTTTATGGCTGAATTCCCCCTCAAATATACATTTGATTAATGCAAAATATTAGAAAACCACATCTATGTAATCGAGGTATTCCTTTTCGATGCACACATCTTTCCCCTTGTCTTCCCATTGACTTTGAGGTTGTGTTCCCCTACACTCCTATATGCTTACTAGGGATACTACACTCCAACATGACAAATTCTCAGATATATTGTGATAGGAGGGATGAGGGTTTCAGAAATTCTTGTTGCCACAGGAAAGTCTTGCCATGTTTAGTTCAACAATACAGAAGCCAAATGCACATGTAGAAGGTTTATGGTGCTTTTTCAATTGTGGGAAATAGAAATGCCTTATATTATGGTGCTTCTTGGTGCAATATTACCGATTCATGGAGAAATATCAATGGTTCCCTAGGTGGAACTATACCAATGTGTGGTTGGGACCAGGCTCATGAGATTCATTTTTTACTACCATCACAATGAACTACAACCAAATTGACTCATATGATTTATTTTTTACTACCATAACAATGAACTACATCCAAATTAGTTATAAATGATTGCATTGTTAAAAGTTAATTTTTAGCTTTAAAGTTTGACATAATAACTATAAAACCAAATCTTACTTGTTTAAATAACATGGAAACCCATAATATTAGTATTAGATAATTAAACATTAATAAAAAATATTTATAGTTTTTTTGTTTAATTATATAAAATC
>APFE030196297.1:76198-94152 GCA_000404065.3 Pinus taeda
ATACTTTTAAAATATATTATTTTTATTATTATAAAGATTAGTTTTCTATTATAATGGATTAAAGATAAATTTTTGAAAATTTTGTCTTTAGATTTTGTCTTCAAACACATGTTGTAGTATTTATGGTTCTGCAAGTGGCAATAGTTTGAGACAACCCTCTATTTTTGGCTCTATATCCAATGGAGATCAACTCAATCTCCACCATCTTGTTACCCAACCATGAAAACAATAACCTAATAACTGTGTGGAAAATGATACAATAGATCCCAAAGTTGAGGTCCACTCATGTCACATACAAGAATATATACAATGTATGTGGGATCATGTACTCATCCGGAAAATGCAAAGGCTAAATCAAACTTGAATTGGTGCCAAGTATTTCCTCACTATTGTATTTGCCAGCCTAGGGGATCAAACATGGGTATTCAAGAATGGCTTATGTGAGAAATGGAAGCTTTGTTGATCACTATAAGTATTAAGGAATGGCCAATGTGAGCAGCTAAAGCGTATGAGCAACTACCTATGAACCATAGTATTAGAGAATGTTAATGATGAATGCTTGGTTTTACGTTTCATATTTTTCTTGTTTTTCCCTCTCCTCGTTTCTTGAATGTGAAAAAAATGCTTGGTTGTATGTTTCATATTTGTCTTGTTTTTGTCTTTCCTCATTTCTTGAATGTGAAATCTCCAAATTTTGTTTCTAGTTTCGTTGTCGTTTAGTTTCCCCTTTCTGGTTTCTAGTAACATAGATTTCAAGCCCTTCCTTCTAGCTTTGGTTGAATTTCTGCATTTCTCTCAACTCCAAAAGCAGGTGATAGAAGGGATGGGTAGAAATCTTGGTACCCGAGATAGAGTTAAAGAGGAAGAAACATTGAGTTAGACACTACAAGATTCCTCACGTGGGGTAAAAGGATCACAACAAGGCCACAATAAGCCCCTGAGAGAGAATGAAGATGCTACCGCATGTAATGGTAACAATCAGAGTATGGTGCAACGCCATATATTAAGGTCCACCAATGACATCATATTAGCAAAAATCTAAGCATGAAAATAGATTGAAACAAAAACAAAAGGGAAACCCTCACTAACTCGTCAGGCCTTTGATCAATAATCGGGCAACATTTGGGTATGAAAAATCAGGGATCCCTTCTTCAAAGTCCTTATTTTCTTTTATAGATCTCTTAATATTGATGGATGGCTTCGACCCTCCTTGAATGGCCATTGGATGAGTGTTGGGCAGTTGCATTCATTAAACTTCCTGGCAAGTGTTTGAATTTTTTTTAATTTAAAACTTTTATACAGAACTTTGACTTTTGCATTTTGTAATTTGGTGCATATGTTTTCTACTGATGCCACATTTGTTTAAATAAACTACATATTTATTTTCTTTTGATTACATTTCTCAACTATGACCATGGATTTATCCTGGACAAGTAATTAAAATAAGATATGTTCTAGGGAATTGAACATATGTTTTTTCATCACTTGTATCGATATACTTTGACAGCACGAGCACGGAAACTCGAACCCATCGCTACATTGCACTATGACCGATAGAGACTTTCCTAGCTGTTGAGCACAACACATAGCCCATATCATTCGAAGGTATACTGGTGTCATTCTTTCACCTTGAGATGGATATATATTTGTTTTATTGCAGCAGGGAAACAAACACTACATTACGATACATCAACTATACTCAAAGGAAAAAACTATTTTTCTTGTACAAACACGTTGAGAGTAATAAGTATCTTCCCATGTGTCATCATAGAAACAGATTCCATTTTGCTAATTCATTGTGTTTCTCATTCTAGTTGCCGCCATTATTGTGCAAGTTTCTCTTGTCACTTTTTGCCTCCATGAAAGTTGATAAGAAAATGCTAAGACAATGCTAAATGTCAAATTTTAACAGACATTCTGAAAACCTTTTTGATCCATTTTATAACATGGTCCACCATCTTCTTTGATAGTACTACGATGTATCTCTTCCAAAACTTGATTGTCTTTCATAGATGGACAACTAATTTGATAAATGATCTCTTTAAATCTGTCTTGGACTTGAACGTTATTGGATGTTCTTGAAGATGGGCCAAGTGTTCACCCAAAATGTCCAAACATCTCAATAACAACACATAGTGTAACATAAATATTCATCCTCATCCAATTATTAAATGCATAAATATTCCTCTAAAAGCTTGGATTTCCCATACACTGGGGCTATTACTTATATAACCCCTGGTTTTAGTTTCTCTTGCATGTTTGGTGATTCAATTGGAATATGTCAAAATATAGAGTTCCTTGATGTCTTCACTCCAACTTCATGGATGCCATCTCAAAGAAAGGCTCAAAGGATATTCCAAATATTATCTTTAGAGGTGGCCATTTCGACTCGAAAGGTCGAGTATCCATGCCATCAGTCACACTCTTCTATACATGTGTACATTACCAAACAATTTATCATCAATAAATATTGTTGCAAGAAAATAGTTGTTCAAATAAATTTCTGAGATGTTCTGTATATCTAAAGAGATTTCCTTATAAAGCTCAAGTTTAGCAAAACATCCAACATATGGATCATGAAATAGTGGATCCTCACACTAATATATTCACCATGGGACTGAGACAAAGATATACAAATTGTAAACTCCCTCATGTAGATGAGAAAGTGGTGTTGGAAAATTTCCATGTTAGAATTGACATTCTTACTATATTCAAATAGTGTCCTTCCTCAATGTAAACAATTCTTCAATAATATGGCCACTCTCCCACATGTGTCACTTCTCCCAATCCTCACGCTTAATTGGCACATTGCACCTATGCATTTCATTCGACAATGCGTATGTCTTGGGACTTTATATCCACTATAGTGGGCCTTCATCCCTCTTCTATTACAAAGCAAACTTCTCAGGGTAGGGGAACTTGCAACTTTCTTCCCTCCCTCATTTCAATGCAACACAAAAATCTTTTCTTGCTCTCTTTCCATTTCACGACAGTTCTTCAATCAGAAATCACAATTTCAAGCCCTTCCTTCCAGATTTGGTTGAATATTTTCATTTCTATCAACTCCAAAAGCAGGTGATAGAAACGATGAGTAGAAGTCTTGGTACCCAAGCTAGAGTTAAAGAGGAAGAAATATTGAGTCAGACACTGGAAGATTCCTCTCGTGCGGTAAAAGGATCACAACAAGGCCACAGTAAGCCCTCGGGAGAGAAAGAAGATGCTACTGCATGCAGTGGTAACAATTAGAGTATGGTGCAACACTGTATATTAAGGTACCATTATCATCCCCTCAAGACTTCGATTGCTAAGGAGAGAGAAAAAATATTTTAAAAGAAAACTATGCAAATTTGAGGCTATAATTAGCAAAGTGGAAAGCTTGCACAATTTTGTTTAGAGACCTCGTGAGAAATTTACAGATGCTGATACACTCTTTGATCTCACATCCACACTCCTCTCTACTGTTAACATATAAAAAAATAATGATGGTGATACTCCAGTTGATTTTATTAGTAGTGATATTCTAAGAAACTATAGTGACCAGGCATATGGAAGTAGGTCTTTGGAGGGAAATGACGATAAAACCCAAATATCATGGAGAAATATTGGGCTTTTAGATGCTTCTGTTTTCCAGCATGTGGCAAGAATTTTCACTATGCTTGGACCAATGGATAATGGACCCAAGCAAAGGAAAGCTATAGTATAGAGAAAACTGACAAGCGGACCGAAAGCACTCGACCTGAAGCAGTGAAAGAGTCCCCAGAAGATGAAAAGCCAGAAACAGATAAGAATATGGCAAAGATATTTAACATTTTGTGAAAATAGAAGCAAGCCAGATTAGAGAATTTGTTTCTAAATAGAATATCATTTTCCCAGACAGTAGAAAACATCTTTGCGTTATCATCTCTAGTAAAGCATGGTAGAGTTGAAATAAATTTCAATGAAAATGGAAAACATTTTGTTGTCCCCAAAAATGCTCCCAGAGCTACAGAAATGGCATTTGGAGAAGCTTCTTACAACCAATTTGTTTTTTAGTTTGATTTTAAAGACTAAAAGTTGATGATGGAAGCTGTTGAAGGTGGTGAGGAGTTGATGCCTCACAGAACCAATCCACTTATGATTCCTTGTTCTGAGAAGGTTGCAAAGACTCATACCAAAGAGATTTCAAGAAATAGAGACAAAGTGGTACCTGTAACTCTTGAGGTGCAAGAGGATGAATGTGGAAGCGATGATGGTGGTGGAGGTCTTCAAAGACCAACACCGAAGAAGTGAAATAAGTGTCTCCTATGAATTTCGCTGCTTTTTTGGGTGCTTTTTGTTGGAAACTATCTTTGTTTCTATTAGTGCACTGTAATACAGGAAGCTAATCTTTAATTTAAGCAATCTGGTATATAAACAATGCTATCTTGTTCTCATAATTAGTTATAATTAATTTTAATGGTAGTGCAAACCCCCGGTCATGTAGTACACCCCTTTAGGCATGGTTCCAAGGTTTGGGTAGAATATTGGCACCACATAAAAGGAATTTTTTAATGTAAGATGTCAAGTTTGATCTGTTAAACCATGATTAGTCTCCTTGTGACAATATGTTGTAATTTTATGTTTGAAAAGTATTTTGAGATACCACACAAGAACAAAGTTTCCGATTGTGTAGTTGGTTTAATTTGAGAATAAATAGAGATGAGAGTAGGGCAAGGCTAGGAAAAAATAGATGTAAATACAAAGGTTCAAAAAACTAACTAGCAGCCCTTACCATACCCAAACCCTTTTATTGGCACTACAGGGATAGATAGATCCACCCAGAGGCGTGTGGAGAATAAGTAGGGATATGCATGCTATGGATTGACTAATTGCTTGAGCCTAGCTCAAGTAGGCACAACTATTAGATGGCAAGAGATTGGGAATATATATCTATTAAGTCTATGTATATGAAATTCATTATGTCCCCTTTTGATTTTCAAGGTGGGAGGAATGCAATGGAGAAAGGGAGATCATATTTTTCCTCTATATCCCACCTATCAGGACACTAGGATAAGTCTCAATAATAAGAGTTGGGTTTGCTCATAAGTATATTATTGTAAAAGGCCATCATGAACTTTATTAAGCTAAGTCATATTTTAGTTGAAGCTTCAAGCAAGATACTCGGCCTCCTTTCAACCCTTCAGTCTTCCTGGAATATCTATAGAACAACCTTATTTAACCCACGTTGAATGCCTCTTCTTGTTGTGATCTTAAACTTCAAATTTCAGCGCTTTTCCCTACAAGAGCACCCAAGAACAACACTCAAAACAACCCTCTTTCACACGTTGTAACTACAACAAAACATAAGACTTCTAGGGCTTCTTTCTTGCTGCCTTATGGATCCTTCTTGCAGTGGCTAGGGCCTCCCTTTGACTGCATATAGGGCCTCTCTGAGTGCTGCTTCAGATCTTCCTTGACTGTGACTATATGCTTCTTCTTGATGGCTTATAAGGGCCTCCCTCTTGCTACGAATTAAGGCCTCCTTTGTTGTGGATAAGAGCCTTCCTTTTGTTGCATATCTGGCCTCTCTTACTGTGTCTTTATGCCTCTCTTGAATGCATCTTAGGCCTCTCTCTAGATTGTGTCTTAGGCCTCTCTCTTGTTGTGGTTAAGCCTCCTTTTGACTTCGATGAGGTCTGCCTTTTACTATAGCTAGGGCTTCCTTTTCGACTGTGGCTAGAGCTCCTTCAAGACTACGTCTAGGTCTCCCTTCATGACTACAACTAGGGCTCCTTTGTGATCGCAACTAGGGCTCACACTATTGCAGCCTGCTAGCCTTGCACTGCCTGGGGACTCCTGCACTGTAGCACTCTTTGCTACTTCATCCGCATCCGTCTCTACCCACATCCGCCAGTCCTGCTACTCTCTCTTCGGGGCTCACGTAGCAAGGTATAATCCAAGAGGTTGGGTACCTCAAGTATCTGCCTCTCATCGCTTGTAGTCCTCTCGACTACAACTCGATGTCTCCCCACCTCTTCTTTAGATGTACATGAGCACTCCCTGTAGTCCCTAGCATGCCCTGGGACACTACGACATGAGCACTAGTGCATTAAATATGCTAAAATGTCACTTTATTGTTAATTTGACCATGAATATCTCTTCTACAAAGCAATATTTCTTAGCTTTTACGTTAGTGGTTTGATAAGCACATTTCTACAGTCTCTTCACTGAATTTATTAAAGTTTTTACATTTATGCTTTTTGACAAAAAAGGGCTAACATTTTACTATAGCTAAGTAAGGATTATTTAAATAACCTTCTAGTTTGGTTCCTTTTTGTTCCATCTAGGCTTGGAAAGGTGTCATGAATTTACATTGAACAATGTAAGAATCTAGTCTTCTCTAGAAACAATCAAGCCAACTCTTTCATTTTGCAAATTACCTACCAGTTCTGGACATATTCTTTGAAATTTCTATGCTGAAGCTGTTGGATTTAGGTAAATGATATGGAATGCATACCTATAGTTCTATTGTTCACCTATTAGACTAGTGAAAATTATAGGCAAAATTGGAAGGGTTAGACATGAATGTTCCAACCATACTCTTATTGGCCTACAATACATATATTCATCACACATACCTACAATACTATTTTTCACCTATTCTGCTAGTGCATATTGTAGGCAAACTGTTAATGTTGGACTTCGTTGTCTCAAGTTCACACACCAGTGCTAAAGATGCAACATATTGTGTGCATCCTTAGATATGTTTGACATTGCAAGCTAACTGTTTAAATAAATGCATGTATAAAACTTCTATATGAGCAAAATAACCATCAATATTTTTTTCTAGCATTTTGGGCTGAATTCACAATAGTATGCTAAAAAGTGTCATTTCAATGTCTGGAAATTAGCATATATAAATGTGAGATATATACTCTACATATTCGGGTTATCTCCTTTTCAAATATAAGTTTTTTTAGGCTACATGTTAATTTTTTTAACTTTGAACTTTGAATAAATTCCTGAATGGAATTCATAAGGCAGTGGTACCATAAATTGTGTTATTTCAGAGATTTGACTTCCATATTTTCACAAAATACAATGTCCTCAATAAATACTTATATGTATAGATGTTTATGTTTAGGATTATATATGTGTTGGAGTGGTTCCTTTATGTTTTACTATAATCTTGATGCTAAGAAGCCTTAGCTGACTTTTTTCATTAATTGTTCATAGAATATGCAAAAGATTTCATTGTCAAAATGTGGCAAAAATTACATTTCTCCTGATTTATTTTTTTATTGTTCATGACAAGATAATCATGTTGCAGGAATGAGGTATCCTACAGTCTATTTCAATTTGTGGATATTGTTTTTCCTCCCATTTTTTTACAAGAATGTAGATTTTATTTTCATGTTGATGGTTTTTTCATGTATCTTATCTAGCCCCAAATTCTGGTAATGGAGCGGATCTTGAGAAGTAGTTGTGGAAATAGACTATCAGAGGTTAATGTTACAATACCACTTCCACTTGGTATCAAAAAAAGTTTAATGGTATGTGACATAAAGAAGAGTTATTTAATGACAGGGTTGAAAGGGAAACCTCATGTCTTAGTTCTAAGTAATTTATTTACGTTTCTTGGCTCTAAGTCACCTGTTTTTGAACTTTACCAGATCAATTATTTCACTAATCTAATATGCATGGATTGTATTTCTCACCTGATGTTAGTTACTTGACATGGTTGATATAACATTCAATTCTAGGCCACTTTTATTTTAAGTAAGATATTTTATTGATTAAAAGGATCATATTTTGATTGGTTTACTTGGAGCTTGATTTAATTTTTTTTCTAAATTCCACGTGGATGTTATTTTTTTTAGGGTGAGCTCTTTGCACAATAAGGTCAGATGAGTCCTAGAACATAGGTATACAACAAGAACATCTTTGGCCTTTGTTGTGTATCTGTTATTCTTTATATCATTGATGGATGGTTATTGATTATCTAAAACATAGGATGGGAAGGTCTTGCCAATTCTCTTGACAAAATAGGATAAAATGGAGTGGTGGAATTGTGTTTTAAAGGGTGAGCCAGAAATTAGTACTTGAAAGGTAGAACTTGAGAATGGCAAACTATTTGATCTGGATCTAGAGACACAACAGATCGTGGAAAAAAATGATGGTATTGACGAGTCTTCCCAGAAAATAAGCTCTAATTGTTAGACCACTGCCCAAATTTTAGTTATCTGCAATGGAAATAGTGACTATAGCTTTATTTGTATGAATAATGGCTTTGGCCATTATCCTATTCATTTCCTATGAATGATTTTGATTTTCAAACTCCAACTAGTTTGTTGTTAAATTAAGTAAAGATTTGATGACAAACTTATAGTTTTCAAATCTCTTTTCTAAATCTATTTTCTTGAGCGAATGTCTTTTTTACTTTAGGTACTATAGGTTGCTACTATGTGACATATGCTATGATATAATTGCCTGGATAAATAGACAGAAGTGTTGTACAACATAGTCTTTTTTAAACTAAGGAGACAATATTTCCAAATACAAAGTTTATTAATTAAGAACATCTTTTAGACTTCTTTGCTAAGTTATGATTATACTTCGGTAGGGGATTTTGTGTACACTGATATTGTGTTGTCTTTTTGGTTTTTGTCAGGTAACAATGGTTAATAAGGAATGTGTTCTTGAGTAGTAGGCACACATCTTATTCTACTGTCAACAGGAAACTCCATGGGTTTCAAGCATGGAAACAAAAATGCAGATGTTAGTGGGATATCCAAAGTTCGTGTTGGATGAATTTAATACTAGTGATGATTTTGATTCCTTGACAAATAAAGAATGTTATGAGTCAAATTCAAATAAACAGAAGTAGCTCAAGAATGAAGGTGAAGCTATTGCTTTCTGTCCAAGTCAATTTCTTTTATTTGTTGGTTGTTGTCATGTTTTGAGTGTGGACTTGTGAAATTCCAAATTGCATGTTGGTTTATGTAAAGGGGATATATATATAATTTTTTATTTTTTATCATTCAGATATCTAAACACCAAACAGCAACAACATTGCGATTTTTCTTTCACTCAACCTATAACATATTGCATCTATCTTTATCAATGTTCTTCTTCCATATGTTATCAACTTATGACATTTCCTTTGCAATATTTGGTGCATTTTCTAGTTGTAGGTCATTTATAGATTATAAATGTCTTCAGACTTTCACTTCTAATTGAGCTTTCAACTAAACATATTGATTCTCTTATACATAATTATTTTCCCCTCCACCCAATTTTCATAGCTTCAATAACCATTAGGTAGGGACCTGCAGCTTCGATGTTGCTTTGCTTGTTTACTAAAATATTTTCGAGACTTTAATTTATTGAAAGTTATAGAATTTGTAATTTATGAAGTTTCAAGGTCTAATTTTAAAATTCTAATTCTTTAGAGGGTGCTAGCTCAAAGGAAGAGCACCTGCTTTACAAATAGGAGATTGGTCGTTCAATTCCATCGTGCCCTAACATGATCCATATGGAATGAGCTTTTGACCATCACCAATGAGATTTGGTGACATTTTTCAACCATCACCAAAATATGAAATGGTGACAGTCAACGAACGCCACCATATATATGCATCAATAGTGATGAACCTCAAAGGTTTGTAACCATAAATCATTGTTGTTGATATGAAATGGTGACGGTCGATGTCCATCATTATAGTCATTATTTGTGACAGATCTTGAATGTCACCACAATAGCTATACTTATGGAAATGCGGCTTTTGGTGAGGGTGAATAAACATCACCATATATATGCACCATTAGTGATGGCCATGAAAGATCCATCACAATAAATCGTTGTTCATATGAAATGGTGACAGTCAGTATCCATCATTATAATCAATATTTGTGACAGACCTTTAATGTCACCATAACACCTATACTTTTGGTGATGCCACCTTTGGTGATGTTCAGTTTTTTGTGATGGAGGCTATGGTCTGTCACCATTGCCCATATGAAATGGTGACGGTCGTTATTTGTCATTATAAATCATTATTAGTGACGGACTTTGAATGTCACTACAACACCTATACTTTTGGCGACGCCACCTTTGGTGATGGAGGCCATGGTCCGTCTCCATTTTTCATATGAAATGGTGATGGTCACTATTCGTCACTATAAATCATTATTGGTGACGGACTTTGAATGTCACTACAACACCTATACTTTTGGTGACGCCACTTTTGGTGACGTTCAGTTTTTGGTGATGAAGGCTCTTTTGACCGTCACCAATGAGCTTAGAGTGACATTTTTTCGCCCCTCACCAATGTCCTTTTTTCTTGTAGTGTATACTTCGGATTGAGATGGTAAGGTCTTTGCTTGACCAATTTTGCGTCAGGCTTCAACGTGATCTTCATGACACCTAGGTTTCCTATTATCCCTTTTAGATCCGTAAACTTGGTAGGGAACAAATCATGGTATTCACAAAGCAATTCAGTGACCTTATCCACCGTCACGACATCCCAGTAATCTCCAATCTTCGTGATTTCGGGCTCTGCCTCCATACCAATATTTACCTGTTTCATTTTTAGTGGCACAGTTATATCAAGATTCTCAATCTGCGGTCCCTCAACCTAGTGATGACCCTCTGTTTCAGGGATGTTAATTTTTCACGGATCCTGATCTTCTTCTTTAGCAGTCACATTCGTGAATCCAATGGATCCCGCAGTATCCTAAATATTACTGCTTTCACCTCTTGTAGTGCTTCGTCAATACAATCAAACCCATCTTCAAAGCTGAATGTCATTATGAATCCTTCGTGCAGAATATCCCATTCACTTGTACCATGGCGGATCTCTATTTCCAAGTACCAATTCATCGGGATGACATCCAAGGTGTGACAGAACAAGTGCACCCATTTAGGTTGGGGCTTTTGCTCCATAAGCCTCGGCCCATTTGGCCAAGTGTGCGCATGGATCATCCTTCCCATCATACTTGTCTATCATTCGTACCTTCGGATTCCCAAAGCATGTTCTCATCATCCCCCGACATTCGCACTAGTCATCAAAGCTGCCCTTGTGTGTACCCCACCATCTTGTGGGCATAGCGCACAATGCCTTGTCCAAAGCCTGTAAGCACTGCTTCTCTGGTACCTCCCTCTCAAATGCATCCAAAAATATATTTACATCATTCAGGCCATCATAAGTGGGCATATTTCTTACCTTTGATAACACACAACGTAGCGACAGGGTCACCATGTTACAACTCAATGTGGTTACTTTATGTAACCGATTCTACCAGCGCTCTAATTCTTCATCAGAGTCCGAGGTGCAAGTACTCTCATGATCCCATGTAATTTGTCCATCTGCTGTTGGATTCACCCAATCTTGGTCTCATGCTGTAATCTTATAGATACAGTCCAGATTGTCACTGCTCTCATAATTTCAGACTGGTTTAGTATAGCGCAATCCTTTAGCTGGATCTAGGGGCACTATTATGTAGAGCGATTTCTTTTCAAATATCATCTTTCACTTCTTTAGGTTAATTACCCCGTTCATATCAGTAGCCCAATCAATTCCAAGGAGTGTAGGGTAGGGGTTGCTGTCATCCATAATTTCTATTACTTCAAAGTCTACCAATGTGCTCGCGCCTTCAATATCTATAGTCACCCCTTGTAGCCACCCGATGGGGATGATATTTTGCTGATTTTCCATCCTTAACTGAATTAGAGACCACTGTAGTGCAGGTCTTCCCATCCGCTCCCAAGTCTATTTTGGTAGGAAATTCGCGTCTGACCCTAGATCCAAAATAACCTGATCCATTTTGTATTCTCCTATCTGCATAGTCAACCTCATTTCTCACCTTGTCCTTGTTTTATGCTTACCAATCTTTCGTACCACGCGCGGTTCACTCAGAGTGTTTCCGACGCATCTATTTATAAGCTATTATAACCACTTCACAGCCTTGCTATCGCGCATCAACTTCATGCAGGTCTCTAGAAAGGTTGTAAGCATAGAAGGGTCCATTTCCTAATCAAGCGTATCCTTGCTCCTCGAGGTGGAGGCCTTAGCGTAGCTCTTCTTTGCTTCCATGAACGTTTCGCATGCATGCTCTAAATCAAATTCAACCTCCTTCGTCAAAGCTTTGTGAACCCATACGCTGTCTTCGAGTTGTTTCCCCTTATCATGCCTTGTTGCAATTCCACTTTGGAGCACTATATTCACATTCATATCCTCTTCTCGAGGCTCATACCTCATCATCTGCAGGTTCTGATTCAGTTGAGGTGGTAGCGCCCCTTTGTCGCGTATCCTCCCTATCAACGTAGGACAATACTTCGTTTCATGATCCAACAGAGTGCAATATTTGCATGACGGACACGTTGGGTTAGTGCAGTCAAGGGCATAGTGTCTTGGTCCTCTACAGTTGTAGAATATTAGCTGTCCCCGACCTCTGCCAGGTCCTCCTCCGCCTCGACGTTGTCTGTGCCCCTGAAATCCTGTTCACATCGTCCCCGCGCTCTGGTCAGGGGGCTGCGTTTCTGCCTGAACCATATAGGTGGGTTTTCTGTCCATCATCAATTCATAACTTCTATAGTTGTATTCATCATGCCCTAATGACCTTCATAAGTTGCTGAACAATCGTTGTGGTGTTTGTACAAACTTCTGCAGCAAATGAAAATTTTCCGTCGTATGTTTTCCTGCTACATGACATATAGCACACCACAACGTAGGCCCCGTGCTTGGTCCTGTTTGAGCTTCCGGCATGAAAGGAATTGGTCCTCCTCTTGCAATATAATTTGTAAAGACAGGCAATTGTCTTCGTCATGCCCCTGAATCTTGCATTTCAAGCACCATACCTCTTCGCACACCTCTGGTCAAACTGTCCTATCCTGCTTCAAACTTTGCATTTCAAGGCAAAGATTTTGCAACTGTGCATGGATCTGTTGAACCCCCAGATTCAGATCTTACATCGGTGTTTCATGCAATCTCATTGCAATCTCCAAGGCCTCTACCTAATTCGTTATCTTTTGTTGTGATAACGCAACCCTTAGGTGAGGTAGGAGCGAAGCCACGAATTATTCGCGGTGATGTCCATCTGTTAAGTTCATATTAGCTTCACGAATTTTACACTTCAATCTGTGATCTAATTCCCAAGGTGTCTCGCCTAGTTTCATCGTGATTTCCTTGAACCCCATAATCAACTGTGCCTCAGATTTAGGCCTACTGAATTCTTTATTCAGCATGGTCTGGATGTCTGCCACTCTAGCATTTGGGTTATTATTAGAGTATTTAATGTACTAGATTAGCGCGCGACCTGCATAGCACTAACCAGTGTTTCCTTCTTCATGTGATCATCTGTAACGCTCCGAGCTTCCCACACAACTTTCACAATGAACGCAAACTAGTTTGGGTCCTCAGTTGGAGGTGGTGTGGGTGGAGGTGGCAGTCGCGGGAATCCTTGTCTTATTAACTAAATTTCACTTCGCGGAGAAGCCTGCACTACTCCCTCTTCATCACCTAATGGAGGTGAAATCAATGGACTATATTCAAGACCCTTTCTCCCTCCGTTCTTGTAAGTCTTTCCGCTTCGCGTAGCTCCTAACATCAAGGTAGTTTCATAACCCGTTTTTCACACAATAACATCTTAATCCAGGTATTCAAAGACTTCAAGTACTTGCCTCACAGACCTTTAAAAAGCGTTGCTCTGCCCTGTTGTAGCTAACTGAGGTATCGACTGCGAATTCAGTCACAAATCATCCTATGATGCGATTGAGCCAATGATTGATTGCATAGGTGATCTCATCCTTAGAGGCTTCCAATCTCTATGCTAACTCCAGGGTCCAAACAATAGGACCGTCAAGTCTCCACCTTCCTTGGCTATCCGCTAGCTTCGTGATCCACTCGTATAGCTCAACTAGAAAGGAACAGAAAAAGATATCATGGATCTATGTATATAGGTACCTGTCCAACCACTGTTCCTTTTTTATTCGCGGATTTATGTTCTCTTGCATCGTGAATTTGTGGATCTTTCTATCCAACCAGTCTCCGATCTCTTTCTTAGTTGGTTTCCAGTGATATGACATCACACATCTCTTATATAGATTTTGGTCTCGGTAACGAAACCATTTGTTGGTTACGTGGGGCCTAACCTAGGTTTAGCATTAGTTATCCAAACAAATCCCTACACTACTGGCCCTTTCAACATTAGCCTGTGGAGCACAGACCGAAGTCTCACTTGAAGCAGTATGGGGGGATGTTGGAACCAAGTTTACGCACCCTGATATGGTCGTGATGTTGGTTTATTCCTTTTGTTCTTGCTTTTGCGCAGGTCGCTAAGCCCTCAGGCTTTGTAAGTCTAGCCCTTTACTCCGCCCTTCAGTACCTTTGAGAAAGAGTATGATTGATCTTCACGCAGCGCTAGCCTGCAGTCCAAGTACTTTCGCACTTCTATAAGTGTTTTATTTATCTTACCACACAATCACAGTTAGCACCGCGTAAAAAGATATTCTTACTTACGTTCAATTAACCAATGTAATTACATACATTCCCGCATCACATAAGCGTTGTAAGTAAAATCCATACACAATATGACAAGATGCATTAACAAGAAACAAAGACATAAAATTTGTAAAATGATTTTCTTTATTGATATCTTCAGATGATTACAAACTCTATCTGTCCTGTGCACACAACTGCAGGGGTCCGTGCACTCAGCTGCAAAATTCTACCCTAAGCCTTTGTGCACTCAGCTGCAGAGCCTCTACCTATGCTAAGACCCAGAACACTTAGACTTCTCTATCAAGACCCTTCACTCCATTCTTCGCTCAAAACTTCTTACTTCTAATGCTACTTAGAGCTTACTTACTTAGCTCTTTTTATACAATTTATAGCCGAATTTACACTTTACAAAATAAAGGTGGACAACCCTTTATGACTCATGACACCTTCACTCTTCACGACCACAAAATGTGGATACTTTACAACTTTATTACAAAACTTGACCCAAAACATGGGCTTTTAGCCCCAAAACTGTCCTTGGGGGATCTTGTTCCCAACATTTTGCAACCCAAATTTGTCTAAGTTTGGATGATAAATCAAGGGGTGAGCAAGATAAGTTTTAGAAAAAAAACCATGTGTGCCACGTACTTACTCATCGAGAAAAGTTAGAAAATATGGATCAACAATGAACATGCATCAAAATGCCACTTTATACACATTGCCCAAGTATAACGGTGAAGTGTGTGTGACTACAACCCAAAAGTGTCATTTTACAACAACAAGATGTTATGACCATGAAATGCATACAAGGATGCTCTAATCAATGCGACATCACTTGAGAACACTCAGGAACGTTTAAGACATATGAAATAACACAAAAAATGTTTGAAGAATAAGGAAACACTTCTTACGACCATAAGGTAGGCCCCAAAATTAGAATATAGTGAAATTTTCGCGGGTGTTGTAGCAGCGACAACAGGGCCTTCAATGTTGTAGGTAGAGGCTTCTGGGAAAGTGGTGGCTTTCCAAGGGAGTTTTGGCTTCCTTCCAATAGTTCCTGGAGAACTTACTTAGTGAGTAGTGGCTTCCTTCTAGTGGTGGCTAGAAAACTAGTGAAGGTGGTGGCCTTCAACAGGTAGTGGTCTGTATAGTTTATGGGAGTGGTGGCTCACTTTTCTTTGCCAGTAGAGTCTTGTACACTAGTGGTGGAAAATTACTATTTAAATAATAATATTTTTAATAAGAATAAGAAGCAAACAAATACCACAACAACAATGGTTTTTCCTAGTTGGGTTTTCCACATAACATTCAGTCTCCCCTTGTGTAAATATTTTTATGTGTTGATTATTGATGCTCTCATGGTTTACATGTTTATGTGTTGATGATGGTTATATGTTCATTTGTATTGTTGCAAACATGTTTTATAGGCTTATGGTGTTTGTTGGCATAATGTTTTGCTAATGGATGAATGATCTATTAATGTGAAAGAAAAAGTAAAAAGAGGATAGAAGTGATTCATTTCTACACTACTGATTCACCCCCCCTAGTAGTGTCAATTGTCTAACAATAAACACTCACATTTATATCCACTTCAAAGGGCTGTTGCAATTTTGGTAATGCCAAAACTCGTGCTTGAATGATCTTATTCTTTAGCTCCTCAAAGGCACTCTACTAACCCTTTACCCACTAGAAACTCTTGCGACGTGCTTTTAGTAGGCACTGACTGTTGGAATTATGATACAAGTGTTGTCCTTGATGGAAACTCACTCACAGATTAGTACAGTTTTGATGAAAGGAAACCCACAGGGTAACAAGTATATTCAGATGTAACAGGGCATTGGTACAAAATAATAGGAATATGGAACTACAATCTACTAATCAGAATGAAGAACCTGAAGGTAAAGGATGGTGAAAAGTAGTTTAAGATGTATACGCAGGTCCACTTAGTTAAAACAATGTATACATGCTGGTTCACAGAACAAAAATAACGTATACGTATACACGCACTTTCACAAGAAGAAAATCGTGTATACGTGGGAAAATCAAGGAAATTCAAGAGGGGACAATACCAGGGGTCAATTCCATGGTATTAGCCCACAATATTGAGTGGAGTAACGACTATTTGATCCCGTCCAAGAATACCATGGGTCCTAAGTGGTTTTGGTCTGAGGTATTGAGAAAGGGCTAAAACTATATAAGGAGGAGAAGATCATAAGGCCAGTGTGTGCAAGTGAAAAGGGTTTCTAAGGAATAATTCTATCTCAAGTATATTTTATGTTGTAGGGGTTATATTGGTGATTTGATCTGAAATATTTTGTGCACCTTGAATTCAATGTTAGATTAGGATCATGAGACTTGAAATGACTTGTCATTGAATGATTTGATATTGGTTGGGCTAGATCTGATTGTGTACACCTATTTTATCCCTTAAATGTCATGATCTGGGTTTGTCTAAAGTCCAGAATACTAGTGAAGTTATGAGTTAATATTTGTAGATCTATACGCTGTTTCATCTCAGTAAAAGCACGTGTACACGCAGGGTCTACTTTTCCAAGTAGCGTATACAAAAGAAAATCATATTCTTCAAGATCTGACTGATCTATCTGATAAGTTCTGTTGTTTTACTGTTATTTGTCAATGAAGTCTTCTTAGATATGAATGTAAAACTGAATGCATAAGGAGTTTGGTGTCTGATTGATTAATTGTCTAAGTAAGAAGGGTTATCTTTCCTACTACCTGTTTAAAGATCTGAAAATTGACAATAGATGTTCAGTGTATTGCTGGCTGGTATAGACTTGATTAAGAAGTTTTGTGGTTCAATAGTTTTGATGGTATACATGAGTTTGGTTAAAGGAAGTGACATGTACATGCTAGTTGGGTTCAGTAAAGTAGCGTATACATTCTGATGCATGATTTTTGAGGTTACAACTGGTTCTGAATGATGTTGCAGGTTTCTGGGTTCAACACAGTGTTCTGGTGACAGTGATCTGATTGTTCACATTAACTGATTGTTGGTTGGTGCAATTTGAGTTTCAAAGTTTCTGATGGGTCCAATATGAAAATTTGATGAAATGAGGCCTTCATTTGTATTGTTGTGTGCTAGGAGTATCCAGTTTGAAAATTTATGAAACGTGGTCCCTAGAAGAAGAGAGAAGGTCATAGCCTTCTGTAGGTCGACACCTACGCACTAGTAAACACATTGGCTAGTACAAGAGCTAGGGGGTTGCATCTCCCTTCCAATAGAAGCTGGAAAAGGAGAGAAGGTTGCACCCTTCTGCAGGTGGGTACTTGCATACTGGTATGTGTTATATACCTAGGGGGGATAATATGGAGTACCAAGGGAGGTACCCAAGGTAATAATGTAATAATGGGATGGGCCATAGTAATAAATAAGGTGGTTAACCCATATCATGTAAGGGACCACAAGTAATTAGTAATAATGTAATGGGCTCATGGTATTAGTCGATGGTATGAGGGAACCATGGTAATGATCCA
>APFE030196300.1:8700-19080 GCA_000404065.3 Pinus taeda
TGTAACCATCCTTCTCTTCAACTCATCAAATGCCTTTTGACATTTCTCCGTCCAACACCACTTCTTGTCCTTTTTTAGTAGGTCTGTCAGTGCCGATGTTACTTTGGAATAACCTTCTACGAACTTCCGTTGGTAGTTGGTCATGCCCAAGAACACCCTCATATCATGGACATTCTTCGGTTCAACCCAGTCTTTGATAGCCTTCACCCCGCTCGGCTCCATCCGTATGTACCCCTGTCCAATGATGTGCCCAAGGAACGGTATCTCAGTCTGAGCAAACACACACTTAGACCTTTTCAAGAACAACTGATTCTCCCTCAGTGCCTCAAAAACCATCGCCAAGTGCTTCTTATGATCCTCCATGTTATCACTGTAAACCACTATATCATCCAGGTATACCACCACGAACGAGTCCAAGTACAGTCGTAGGACATCATTCATCAAGGTACAAAATGTCGCAGGAGCGTTGCATATCCCAAACGGAATAATAAGGAACTCAAAACTACCATACCTTGTTACGATTGCGGTCTTCTTCTTGTCTCCTTCGGCAATCCGCACGTGATAGTAACCATGCCTCAAGTCTAGCTTGGAAAACACTCGGGCCTTTGCAAGCTTGTCGAAGCAATTAGCAGCCAATGGCAAAGGATACCTGTTTCTCATCGTCTGCTTGTTCAATGCACGGTAGTCACAGCACATCCTTAGCTCATTACTATCCTTCTTTCACTGGAATAATACTGGAGCTCCATATGGGGACCTTGAAGGTCTAATGAAACCTGCATTAGCTAACTCCTTTAGCTGTCGTTTCTATTCCTCCAACTCAAGTCCTGACAACTGATAAGGTGCTTTAGCCGGGGGTTCCTTCCCTGGTTCAAGCTCAATGCTGTGGTCCACCACACGCCTTGGTGGAAGCTTCTTCGGAAGCTCATCAGGCATCAAATCTGCATATTCGGTAAGCACATCAGAAATCTCAGCTGAAATAGGCGTCCCCACTTCATCACCTTAGACTCCCTTGAACATCACCGCATATGTCTCCACGTCTGATTCCTTCATGGCTCTTTCCAAACTTAGTGCAGAAACATGCTACACCTTGACTTCCCTCCTTTGCCTATTTGTGGGCAAAGTCCAAGTTCGTGTCTGTCCAACCAGCACCACCTCATCACAGAAGGGGACAAAAATAGCCTTGTTGCCCTTCAAGAAATCTTGTCCAAGTATTACATCGAAGTCGTTCATCTCCATCACCGTGAAGTCCAACTGACCCGTCCAGTCTCCTATCTACATCGGCACTTCGTGTGCCAAACCCGTCACCTTGGCCTTAGAGTTCACTGCCTTGACCTCCATGTTAGATGGAAGGATCGTCAGTCCGACATCTCTAGCCAACCATGTCGTCACAAAGTTATGGGTGGCCCATGTGTCCACAAGAGCTTGAGTGGTCTTTCCACGGACCATCAAGTCTACGAAACCCAGACTGTTCATCCATGATTTCTCCATAACCTATCCTTGCATACATTTCCGTTCCCGTCGCTTATCATCAAGCTTCTTCAACCCTGAATCAGCTTTCGCCGCAGCTTCAACCTTCCATGAACCTGCTCTGATACCACCTGTCATGCCCCCAACTCTTTTTTTCTTAAGTTGAGCGGGTGCGGCACCGCCTAAACGACTCACCGTTTCCATGGTTAAGTGTTTTACGAACTACGCCTTCACTTTCATATAAACTTCACTTGTTAAATAATAATGTGCGGAATTCCGTTATAACATACATGATAAAAAAAACCTAGAACAACAATCCATGTATAAAATATTTTTTTATTAAAAGTAGAAATTTTACAACATGACCGGGAGACTACGCTCAATCGGCGTTTTACATCAAGGCGGGCGCCTACCTCTGCAAGAGCGCATGGCGGTCTGCCCGAGCCTCACCCAATATACAACAAGAGCGTTCACCCGAACGATGGGTGCGCCGTGCCACCGTGCACGCCCAACCGCAATACAACCAACGCCCAGCGCTACAGCGTTCACCTCCAACAACAGGCGAGTGGGTCGCCCACGCCCTCGCCCGGTCGTTCACCCGACGGGCGGGCGAGCGTGCCCGCACCCTGCGTTCTGGTTCTACCGTGCTCACCATCCAACCGCAATGCCAAGTCTATCCGCCCGACCGGCAGGTGCATTCCTCCTATGCGACCTGCGGTACTCCTCGCCTCACCTGCTTCGCACTAAGACTTGTGCGTGTAGAGCGATGAGAGTCTGTCCTCCAATCACCAACTCGTCCATTGGTTTATACGCTATGCTGGAGTGGGTAAATCCTCGGTCGACCTACCATCCGTCATTGCCCAACTTCGCACGCCATCGCCCGGTGTGTGGTTGGGCCGCCCATCGTGTGGGACAGCCCACCCGAGGCGCCCATCATGTAATATCCGCCTACGTCGGCTCGTCGGTTGGCTTTGCCCAGCTCGCCATATAAACATGCGATGCGCCCTCCAAAACCGCGCGCTCATCCATCACGTTTTGGAGCGCTCGCCATACTTAGTCGCATTTTCGCTCGGTGAGGGGCGCGCACCCGTGCTAAGGCACCAGGGCAGTACAATCTTCGTCCCGATATCAAACGCGGAAAAATTTCCACCGATGAGGACGAGCTTATTATACGGTTGCATCGCCTCGGACAATGACTGCCCATCATTTCTTTTTTCATTCTATTACATGCCGAGGTGTCTAGAAATTTTGAACTTTTTGCAAGGTGTAACGCACATTATGATCCATGCAGATGGTCCCTCATCGCAGGACGACTGCCTGGTCGAACAGAGGACGAAATCAAGAACTATGGAACACTCATCTCAGCAACAAGCTATCGTTAGTGAATTAATCATCGACTACAAAAAATCACGAGATAAGGTCAAAATCTCCTCTCGTACAAAATCATGTCTTAGTAACAACGGCGATGAGTCAATCTGAATGGGAATATCCAACGGCTTCAATGGTAATTCACACCCAGGCTTTAAATCGTGCAAGATTAAAGAAACGATCATGAATTCCTCCGAACTACCTGTGCCTGATATGATAACACATGATGATTCTAAGTCCATTGCAAAGGAACGTGTAAATGCTACCTGCTCCATGTCGACTGTAGTGGAGTGCCAGGCATCCTCACATTCCGAACTTTTGCCAGGAGATGCAACAATTTAACAGAGAGTTTGTTTGATTTGAACGATCTGTCGTCTCTAGACTATAATTTTATCACTTCTGCATCCGAATTTTGCACTGGCTTTGGACTAGAAGAGTTCTACACGCAACCTGCACCTACATTGACTGCGGAGGCGATTCAGTTTGAAGTCACATGTTTCGATGAAAGGAATATGCGGTGCTTTGACAGTTTCACCTTCGTCAATGATCAAGGAATGGAAGATTTCGATGGTAGCCAAAAAGAACCTCGATGGGATTGATGAACTCGATTATATAAAGAATCAAGTCCAAAATCACTGAACTCACTACAGTTGGAATCCAAAGAGGTGTGAGAGAAAAGAAATAGAGGCAAGCTTGAGCTTAAACTTTAAAGTCAGTTGACAGATCCCATAGGAATCACGATAAATAGATAATCTCTCATAGAAATAGCAAACGTAATGAATACATATTGCTTTAATTTGCATATACTGTAATAAGCTCTATTACCATTAATGTTTGAAATTCAATTTCTATGAATATGGTGCAATTTGAGTTTAGAGTGTTGTGTGCCAATACAGTGAGAGTATTGATTATTTTATTATATCAGTTTTGACAAGTTTATTTGTTATCAGCGAATATTTGCTTTCTCAATTGTGTGATTAACGTATGTTTCCCAAAACTGATTGTTTTGAAGTTATCCGTTTGTAATTGTCTGATTGATGTATGTTTCCCAAAACTGATTGTTTTGGAGTTGTCCGTTCGCATTTTGGTTGCGTAATTTGATTACGCTCTTTCTTGATTTTGGGTACGCTCTTTTGAATTTTTGGGGAGTTATGTATGTCGATGAGATACGTTTAAAGAACTAATCGCTCTGCGGTAGAGATTTGTTGCTATTTTGACTGGAATATGCTCAGAAAGATTGTGCGTATGATTGCCATTATTATCTGATCTATGGAATTGAAACATGTTTCCAAAAACTAAAGGTTAGTGGAAGAGAATTCTTGTTATTTTAAGTGTAATTTGGGCTATCGCTTTCCTTGAAATGTGCTCAGATAGTGAAGTGTGTAATGGGGATAATAAGTCGCTATTGGATTGTGATTCTTGTGGTCGTGTTATTTCGTAATAAGTAGCTGTTATAATCTTCAAGATATAAATATTCGTATTCAGGTCAATGTGAAGACGATAATGCGATGTTCGTGAAGCAGCGATTTGTGTGATCAGAAATATTACGTTAGGTGATGGGTGTGATCGTCGTATCATTGTAAAGTGGTTGTTATTGTTCTTTTGATGTACAAGTAGCAATTGTCCCAAAAGGTACAAAGAGAGGCCGATAGGATTATTAAATTGGAATTGTTTAATTTTTCTAGAAGAGTTAATTGGTTTGTGGAAAACCTTGTTTTCTTGGACTGGATCATTGTGCAATTACTTTTAAAGAACACATTGAATGTCTTATTTCATTCTAGAGTAAGTTAATTATCCAAAATCAAAAGGTTAAGTTAATTACCCAAAATCAAGAAACCTCTATAGATGGCCAAGCATATACACAGAATACATCTCATTCATATGCAATACCAAATCCATCTTTTCTTTTCTCTGAGTAAAATTTCAAAAGCATGAACACATGCCATTTCATATGCACAATAAACCCAAGATCTAAAAATTCAATGCTTGGATGCATCCCATTCATATGCTACAGTAAGCCCATATTTTTCTTAGATTTCAATCCATAAACACACCCATTCATGAACCACAACAGAACCACAAAAACCAAAACCCAACCCTGCAATGCGAGAGCATTATCCCCATTCAAAAGCAAAGAAGTAGCAAATATAAACGCCAGTGTTCCAGTCTTGACTGCACAAACCAATAATTTCCATCTGAAAATAAAAAAAAATAAAGACGATGACCAGTTAAGGAGATGATAGTGACCCTTTTTCTGGCCTTCTTCGGCCGCCTTTCGCCTGGGAGGCTTCATGCTCACACACAAAGAAGAATGTCGAGTTCAAAAGATGCAACATTGTCCTGCGGCGGAACAAAATTGGACAACCCAGTTCCGAAAATAGGATCTGCTTAAGATTTCCCCCAGTGGCAATCTGATCAGAGTTTTTGCATAACAGGGCCAGGTACTTTATGCGCCCTCTACTTTATAACCCATATATTCTTTTCTCTGCCTTGATAAGAACAAGGAAGATATAAGGAATCCATCCTTCATTTCTCCATGGGGCAGAGTACGTTCTTTGTGCCTTAAATTATCATGTTCTCTATTGGGTACATGTGAAAAGATTGTCATGGAGACATATAAACTGGCTCCTTAACTTCCCCTGTTATGCCTCAGAATTCAGTAGCTGTGAAACGTTGACTTCTTCATTTTCTTAGAAAAATCAACGTGTAAAACCCACAGCTTTCCAATCTAGATGGACTTCATATCCAGTACTTTTGATGGAGTTGTTAAGGATAATGGATTTTGGACATAAATCTTTATTCTGAGTCTTATCCCCATCAAAATTGAAGCCTACATCTTTGCCCCTTAATTTCTCTGCATCCATGCCTATGGTATTTGGCATGATGGCTTCTCGTTAGTTGCAATCTTAGCCAATTTGACATGATGGCTTCTTGTTAGTTGCAGTCTCAGACAACAGATGTCCAATATAGAAAGTCAAATTCTTGCTGTATGTCTTCAGCTATGGAATCCAAGTAATTCTAGAAAAATCACATACAGTTTTCTGGCTGAATCACACTATAGCTCAGGACACATTTGCTCGCCTTCGTCTTTAGTCAGTTTTGTTCCCAAGTGTAAATTTGACCACAAAATTTCTCTGGAGAAGCTTATTATTTTCTGTATAGAACATGTTTCAGCTGTTAACTTGGTTATTCATGTTTTTGATCTTTTAGCTTCAGAAACAATATAAAGCGGATATACTTTTGTGGAACAAAATAATACAAAGAGTTCCCTTTGTACAAGGAATACAATTCAGTCTGTAATTATACAGTTTTGTTGAAATATTTTGAGTTTTCAATTTTGATGTCTAGATGGAGATCCAAGTTTGTCATGTATCTGATATAAGAGGCTTTTTGATGCTGCTAATAGTGGTCATTTTTTCCCTGTAGTTATTGAGGCTTTAACAAACACGGTGAACTGCTGTCCAAAAAAATTCCTTATAGCAATGTAGTTGTCGTCTCAGTTGCTTGACTTCCATATAGGTGTTTTTAGGTTTTGTGTTACTTTCTTAAACCCTTTTTCCATATTTCAATCGCTGAAGAAAATAATTTATATCCATCTTCTACTTGTTACATCTTGAAATGGAGGAAACATTTGTCCCGTTTCGAGGTATCAGGAATGATTTGAAAGGAAGATTACTGTGTTACAAGCAAGACTGAACTGGTGGCTTCACTGCAGGATACAAGTGCCTACATGACACACCCTACAATTTATTGTCTCCATTTTGTGCTTATATCTTGATTTGAAGAGGATACTACACATTGAAATACTTGAATTGCAATATGTGATTGTTTTGTTGGCCTCTTATGCTAGAAAAACTCTTTTTTTCTGGAATTGGAATTTGAAAGTTAATATTTACTTGGAGAATTGTTTTGGTCTGTCTCCTAAACTCTTTGAAGCTTACAATCTAACGGCTACATGGGTTTAAAAATGAAGAGAAGACATTTCAATTTTTTGGTCACAACACTTAACAAACTTGAGAATGGATCACTGATTCCATAATATCTATATCGATAAAAAAAATTGTTTGCACTCACTAACTGGTGATTTTTTGTCAGATTCAGAATCCTTGCTCCCGCAACTTACATATTCTTTGCATCAACCATCCCCGTGATATCATTTGGAGAGCAACTGCACAGGAGTACAGGTAGGAATTGCAGCGATTTTGAGATTGTTGGCCCTTCACAAAATTACAAACCTTTCGGGACAATTTTGTTTAAGAAATGTTTGGACCAGTTTAATTAATTAAGCGCGAGACTAAATAAAATTCAACAACCTGAAATTTAATATCTGAATTTGATTCTTGCAGGTGGCATCCTGACTGGAGCTCAGACCTTGGCTTCCACTGCCATCTGTGGAATCATACATTCAATTTTTGGAGGTCAACCGTTGCTAATTCTTGGAGTGGCTGAGCCAACTGTAATAATGTATACATTCATGTATAATTTTGCTAAAGGAAGAACAGATTTGGGCCCAAAATTGTTTTTGGCTTGGGCAACATGGTATAGAATCTAGATCTCCCTGTAGACCTTTGTTATGTCAAACAAGATGATGAATCATGTTTGATGGCTATAAATTTATTTTGCCAAGCTTTTCAGGGGTCAACTGTCAGTTCCTGTGTATTATATGTATTTTTTACTAGATAACTTCTCCGCTCTTTGGTGTGTAGGGGTATGTGTCTGGACATCATTCTTGTTGATCTTGTTTGCAATCCTGGGTGCATGCTCAATTATTAACAGATTTACCCGCATAGCTGGTGAACTTTTTGGTATGCTGATTGCGATGCTCTTCATGCAACAGGCAATAACTGTAAGGTTCTATGGATATTGCAGATTACAGAATGTTCTATCCCTATCAATCTAAAGAATAACACAGTTCAGAATCTAGCATACATACAAACGCTTATAAATCTTTAATAACATACTTCCATTTTCATGTGTGAAGAATTCAGTAACTTGGAAATATAATTGCTATCAATTCTAAATCCAAGGCTTACAAATTGAGAAAACTGAGAAAAAAAGTCCTGATAATATGTAGTCCTGATAATATGTTTCTACAGTGGCTTGGGAGAATATATTTAATAAGATCCGAAATGTGAATTATAGATTAGCTGAAACATTCCAACCCTTCAATATTAGAATACAGTAAAGAAAGATCAAGACTAACTTTGGAAGATAACTGATGCAGTGAATTCGACCAAGGGGCGGCATCGACTTCTCGTAAAACCCTCGTCAAAATCATCATTGATATACCCCGAAGAATGGATAGTTTTTCTTCTCCCAGGCTACTCAGCGGCGATGACCAACAGATGTTTTCGCCAAATGGGCAATCGCTTAAATCCCCCAGCATTCGGCTCCGTTCATTCAAAAGGCTCTTAAGCAAAGGCAAGAAGGTCATTCCACCGAGTCCAGATGATGGTAGAAATATTCATATTGAGCAAGCGGATTCATCCGAGAGCTAAGGATAGTTGAAAGCTAGGGTCTACTGATTTCTACTTCAATGAGCATTAGCATCGGAAGAATTGTATAAACATATTAGTGAGAGGTGATGCAAAACTTTGCCCTGCCAAGGATTGATTTTACAGCTAATATGGATGGTGGAATACAGTGGTTGTATTCTCCATGAAACGAGGGGTACTCCTTATCTCTGTGTCTAGTTGCGTCGCAAGGTATTTCTGTGAAAGCCAAATAGACCTCTATGTTTTATCCTAACTTGGGTTGCCTCTTGTTTCCGAAGAATCACTGGGAATGAGAACCCAACAACAACCAGGGGCGTGGAAGAGTCTCGAGGCTTTCAAAGTCCTTGTCGTTTCCGAAGAATCACTTTGATGGCCAAATACCTTGTAGATATGGTGTACTTCACTTGGTGTCATGGACAGTTTTCTTCTGCTTGCCCTTGACCAGAGGCCGCAGAGGCCAAACCCTGACCCCATTGTCCTGCCCCAACAACATATGTTGAAGGCAAAGCCGAATTGAATAAACGGGGCCATTGTAATCAACGACACAGCACTTAATCAAACTAATACATACCAGATTCCTAGGTTCAAGACACTCGCCCTTCAATTTCGAAGTCCCTTTCTCGTCCTTGAGCTTGGTAGCCATGACCCATATTTTCCCTTCACAAGGCGAGTACAGAGACAACACATTCACTGACGCCGAAATCTTCACCGAAAATCCATGTACCAATTCCAGAATCCCAAGTTTTGCCAAACCCTCAAAGCCTTTCGAAGCCCTCACCTCGATACTCACACCAGCTCTGTCGCACCAGCCAGGCCTTCAGAACCGTGCGGGATCCAGCGCAATCGGGCATTGCGGATATAAAAATGACGACTCCCGCGGCTTTTTTTGGCCTGTTGGCCGGCTGGGGCTTTATTAGACGTAGAAAACACGCGTCTGAGGTGGGAGCCAGGATTTGGGTTGCTGTAGAAGACGGGGACTTCAAAGAATACAGAAGGCATGATGAATCTGAAAGCATTAAGGCTAGGGATTCTGAGTTCGGATCTAACCACACCTTGACCACCTGTGATGGGTGGGTTGCCTCAGCTAGGGTCAGCTTGCTCCCCTGCATAACATCCCTGCAATTTATTCGCCTGCTCTTGCAATTGCGAGGACCATCGGTTCGAGGGCTTTTGAGAGATCTTCTTCTTCGTCTTATGCCCGATTTCTGAAATATGTCGTCGCGCGAATTTTTGGGTATTTTTCCTCTTTTGTCGTTGAAATATAGATCGGATGAAGAGGCGACGAAGGAGCGAAGCCGTGCGGGCGGATCGGCGGGACGGTCGTATGGCATTTGATCTCGAGCGCTTATCACAACTCACGGCTAAACAAATACGAAAAATATTGACCACTCCGCCACATGTCAGGATGAGAATCAAGCCTGAACAATGAATTCATGTTCACAGGATACCCTGTCGTGGGGTTTCAGAACCACATGCAGACATCCGGATCGTGCCAGAGATCGCGGTCCGCAGATTTTCTGCCTATTGGCATAAAAATCTCACGCCCCATGTCAATATGAAAATGAAAGGGAATCTCACGCCACGTGTCAACATGAGAATGAAAGGGACGACGAAGGTCCCTTTCAAAAGAAAGGCCTATCGGCCTAAATATACCACTGAATTATAATAAGATACAGATTTTTGGATTTTCCAAAGTATATATATGTGTGAGAGAGACTGGAATATTTTTATAAGAAGGGATTGAGGAAAGGAATTATGCTGACAGTGATGGTTGGGTATGGGTATATTTATATTATAAATTTATTATAATAAAAATGAAAAGTTCGAGTATTCTACCTTTATAATAAATGGCTGTTATTGTATTTTTGTATAAATATAATAATAACGGAATTATCATATTGTCTTCGACATTCATGTTTAGAATGATATATATGATTTTTTAGGATGTAAATTTTTTTATTTAAGAGTGGATTTAATAGAAAATAAATATTTTAATTGGAGAGTAGAATAATTAGATATTTGTGTTTTTAATCTTATTTTTTTTTATAAA
>APFE030196300.1:19090-32322 GCA_000404065.3 Pinus taeda
TTTTTAAAGTATTACGTAACACCTCCATTAATAAACAATTAAATTTTTTTAAAATAAAACAATAAACACAAATATATGTATACATATATATTAATGTCCATATATTATGTGGCTCAAATTAAAGTGAGTTTTCAATTATTAAACTGGTATTGAATGATTGTTTCATAATTACAAAATTATTGATGAGATCATATATAACTATCACAACCATATTCATCAAGGTAAATATGATTGATATACACGGATAGGCATATATCAAGCATATAAATCAGCTACATTTTCCAATGTGGTTGATATAGATCGATAGGCCAACTCATTATTATTAACTATATAAATATTAACAACCATATTATTTATATATATTATTATATATATTATAAAATTTATATAAAATCAACTTCATACATTATTATTAATATTATATTGTCATTATATATTCAGAAATGATATATAATTATATTATATTATTATACCAATCAATATTATAGATAATAATATAATTAACATTTATATAATAATAATTACTATTATATTAATTTATTTTATTATATATATATTAGAATTATTTATATTTTACAATATATAAATATAATAATAATATCACATTTATATGAATTATTATTATATTTAATAATACTAGCTCTAATATTAATCATGAGCCCAATAATAATTTAGAATTGTATTAAGTGGGATTATTATTATTTTAAGGACAACATTTATGGACAATATAAAATATAATAACAATGATATTGTTATATATTTATATATTTATGATTATTATGTTAATATTATTACAATAATATAAACTCATAATAATATTAGTAATATTAAATATTAATAATTTAGGTTTTATTAATTCAATATTAATAATATTATTAGGTTTTATTAATTCAACCAAGTTTATTTTAGTATTTTTAATATTTATCTTAAGGTTAGTATATATTGGGTTTATAATATTAGTCGCTTTTGTTTATCATTACCCAAGCGATATGCACCAAAGGGAATAATATTAAAAATAAGGGACTAATATTATAAACCCAAAGAATTAGTGAACCCAACGGATAAATATTAAAAACGTAAGGGATCAAGAAGTGCAAGGGATTGATATTAGAAATACAAGAGATTAATAAAGATGACCATGATTAATATTATAAACCCAAGTTAATAATAAAACAATGGTTGACCATGTTTGCCTATGATTGACAATGGTTTACGATGATTGATATTATAAACCTAAGAGAATAATAAACCCAGGGGATTAATATTATAAACCCAAAAAGAAATAATAAATCGAAGGGAATAATACTAAAACCCCAAGGGATTATGAACCAAAGAGAAAAATATTAAACCCATGGGACTAATATTATAAACCTAAGGAACTAATAAAACCAATGGTTTAATATTATAAACCCAAGGAATAGTGAACCCAACAGATAAATATTAAAAACCTAAGGGATCAAGAAGTGCAATGGATTGATATTACAAATACAAGAGATTAATAAAGATGACCACGATTGATATTATAAACCCAAGTTAATAATAAACCCATGGTTGACCATGTTTAGCTACGATTGACAATGGTTTACCATGATTGATATTATAAACCTAAGGGAATAATAAACCCAAGGGATTGATATTATAAACACAAATGAAAAATAAACACAAGGGATTAACAGTAAAACCCGAGGGATTATGGATGCAGGGGAATAATATTAAACCCAAGAGACTAATATTATAAACCCAACATTGGTAAACCCAAATATAAATATTACAAAGACTAAAATATACATGATTTATTTTCATGGTGGGACAATCCTTGTCACAATGTAACATTCAACCACAGTTGACCATGGTTGACCATGATTGATATTGTAAACTGAAGGGAATAATGAACCCAACGTATTGATATTAAAACCCAAATGAATAATAAACCCAAGGGAGTAATACTAAAACCCCATGGGACTATGAACACAAGGGAATAATATTAGTCCCAAGGGACTAATATTATAGACCCAACATTCGTAAACTTAAATGTAAATATTACAATGACCAAAATAAACATGATTTATTCTCATGGTGAGGCAATATTTGTCAAAATGGGACATCCAACCATTGGAGTAATATGGTAAACCAAAATATAAATATTACAAAAACGAAAATAAACATGGTTTAATTTCATGGTGAGACAATCTTTGTCAAAATGTGACATTCAACCATTGGACTAATATTATAAACCCAACATTAGTATACCCAAATATAAATACTACAAACACTAAATTAAACATGATTTATTTTGATGGTGAGACAATCCTTGTCATAATGCGGCATTCAACCATGGTTGAACACGATTGATAATATAAACCTAAGGGAATAATAAACCCAAGGGAATAATAAACCCAAAGGATTGATATTATAAACCCAAATAAATAATAAACCCAAGGGATTAATACTAAAACCCCAAGGGATTGTGAACCTAAGGGAATAATATTAAATCCAAAGGACTAATATTATAAACCTAAGGGAATAATAAACCCAAGGGATTGATATTATAAGCCTAAAAGAATAATAAAACTAAGGGATCAATACTAGAACCCAAAAGGATTATGAACCCAAGGAAATAATATTAAACCCATGGGACTAATATTATAAACCCAACATTGTTAAACCCAAATATAAACACTACAAACACTAAAATAAACATGGTTTATTTTGATGGTAAGACAATCATTGTCACAATCCCTTGTTGATAATATAAACCTAAGGAAATAGTAAACCCAAGGGATTGATATTATAAATCCAATTGAATAATAAACCCAAGGGATTAATATTAAAACCCCAAGGGATTGTGAACCTAAGGGAACAATATTAAACCCAAGGGACTAATATTATAAACCTAAGGGAATAACAAACCCAAGGGATTGATAATATAAACCTAAAGGAATAATAAAACTAAGGGATAAATACTAAAACCCCAAGGGATTATGAACCCAAGGAAATAATATTAAATCCATTGGACTAATATTATAAACCCAACATTGTTAAACCCAAATATAAATGCTACAAACAATTAAATAAACATGGTTTATTTTGATGCTGAGACAATCGTTGTTACAATGCCACATTCAAACATGGTTGACCATGGTTTGTTATGATTGACAATGGTTGACCATGATTGATATACTAAATGCAAAGCAGTAATAATACGAAGGGATTAATACTAAAACCCCAAGGGATTATGAACTGACGGGAATAATATTAAACCCATGGAACTAATATTATAAACCCAAGGAACTAATAAACCCAATGGTTTAATATTATAAACCCAAGGAATTAGTGAACCAAACAGATAAATGTTAAAAACCTAAGGGATCAAGAAGCGTAAGGGATTGATATTACAAATACAAGAGATTAATAAAGATGACCATGATTGATATTATAAAATCAAGTTGTTTTTCGGCGTGGTGACATGGTGGAGCGTGGGAGTCTATGGAAGAACAAGGTGGATAGCTTCTACGTGAGGGTTTCTCCATGGGTGGTAGTAGAGGGGAGAGCTCCACTCCCTCCTTCAAAGAGGTAGTGGTTAACAGTGGTAAGACACCCCTGGAATCAGGAAGAGGTAACTCGACGGTAGAAGAAGAAAATAGGGACAAGGAAACTGTCAGTAACAAGGAGAAGAAAAATGATGGCATAAAAGACAAGGAGGAAAATGACAAAAAATAGGGAACAACAAACAAGAATCAAAAGGGACCGTGCAAGGCCAAAGATGAGATCACTCCCAGAGTAATCTCAAATAACCAGAGCTGCAGGCCCACAGGGAGCACATGCAGACTTATGCAATCATATGCAAATTCATGGGACTATGGCCCACCGAAAAGGCTTTACAAACATGGATCAGAAAGCACTGGAAGCCTAAAGGAAGCATTGATCTTCATCTAGGATCCAAGGATTTTTTCACTGTGGTGTTTGCAAACATTGAGGACAAAGACAGAGTGTTTGAAGGTGGGCCCTACTTCTTTACAGTAGCAGGGCTCTATATGAGGCCATGGAAGATGAACTTCGTGTCGCAGTGGGAAACCTTTACCTCAGTCTCGGTTTGGGTAAGAATCTATTCATTAACTCTGGATTATTGGCAAATAGATTCACTAACAGCTATAGGCAATAAATTAGGGAGGTATGTCAAAACTTCAGAAGCCACAAGGAGGGGAAAATATACCTCCTTTGCTAGGATTTGTGTAGAGATGGACTTATTTGGAGCACTTCTAGATGAGGTGATATTGGAGGTTTACAATGAGGAATGGGTGCAGACGGTTGACTACAAGCATATTACTTTTAGATGTAGAAAATGTCATGAACATGGGCGCCTTCTTAGAGATTGCCCTCTCAGTAAGATAGAGAGCAAAAGTAATCCCAACGCAATGAAAGAAACTGAAGGCTTTCACAAAGTAGCTCATAAAGGTAGAAATGGCAAAAAAGGGCCAAAAAATCAACAAAGCGGAGATCAAAAAGGGAGGTAGAACTAGTTCCAAGCTCTTGAAGAGGAGGACGATATAGCAGTCGAAAATCAAGAAATGAAGGATGGATATGTTAAGCAAGACAAGGAAGAGGAACAGGATCAAGAAAAGGTAAAGGAAAAGCAGAAAGAGATCATGACGAGTGAATCAGAGATGGATATGGATTAGGAAATGAATTAGAGTGAGATGGAAATGGAAGGCAATGAGCTGCAAGAGATTCCTGATAGAGAAAACCTAGATCTAGAAGGGTTCATGAGTAAAGGAACAACGAGTGGGGTAGAATCTCTACCACAAGAAGAATGCAATCGAATAAAGTAGTTATTCTTATGGAAAACTCAAGCAAAGGACTCGGGCAAAGATAACAACATGGAAAGACAATCCAACCATGGAATAAAAGTAGTAAAATCGACTCCAAGATTAGCTCCAAGAAACCCGGGAAAAAAAAGGGCAGAAAAAAGCAGAATGAGCTATTAATGGAATGTGGAAAGCTGATGATAGAATCAAGTAAGATGAAAGATCTAACCAGTTACTCCTTTACCAATCTGTAATTATGAAGTTTACAACTTGGAACATTAGAGGTCCAGGAAGCAAAAGAAAGCAGAGAATATTGAATAATAGAATGAAGCAGGTAGCTCCGGATATTATTTTTGTCCAAGAAACGAAATTCTCTGTTCAAAAGATAAGACAAATACATAGTAAGTGGCACAGTAGATATGATTTTATAGAAGTCAAAGCAGAAAATACAGTAGGGGGTATCCTTATCCTCTGGAATCCCCAAAAAATAGGTATTATTGATGCAGAGGCATCAAGGAATTATTTATCAGTTTTTATTCAACCTATAGGTGACAGGGACGCTTATCTTGTAACGAATGTTTATGGCCCTCAAAGGTTAGATGAAAAAATTAGGTTTATTGATTCCTTAGTGGATGTCCAAAATAGATTTGCAGGGATACTGTGGGTTATAGGAGGAGATTTCAACATGATTAGATCTCTCTCGAAGAAAAAAGGGGGTACAAGAACACTAAACAAAGATTCCTCGGCTTTCCAATGTTTTTCAAAAAACATGAAGCTGGTGGACATTGAGACAAACAATGGCCTTTGCACAGGGAACAACAAAAGAGGAGGTGATTCTCATGTAGCTTCCAAGCTAGACAGATTCATGATCTCTAAAGAGCTCATGCTTCTAGACAAGGAAATAATAGTGGATATTCTTCGTTTTGGAGGCTCAGATCACTAGCCGATTCAGATGGAGATCATGGGCATTGGCAACCCAAGAAGAAAACCGTTCAGGTTTGAAAATATATGGCTGTCACACCTGGATTTCTACAACAACATTAGAAAATGTCGGGGTGAAGATCTACGGATTCAGGGATCTTCTATGTTCCTGCTGCATAAAAGACTAAAGCACATCAAGCAGAAAGAATGGAACCAGAAGGAATTTGGCAATATTTTCACAAGTAAAAAAATGGTAGAAAACAAAATTCTAAAGCTCAATCAAGCTTTGATCTGGAATGGCTTTGATAAAGACAATAATGATCTAGCAAAGAAATACCAACAAGAATGGGAAATGTTGTGAAAACAAGAAGAAAGTTTTTGGAAGCAAAATCTAGGGTTCTATGGCTGAAAGAAGGAGAACGCAATACCAAATTTTTTCACAGATCTACCATTGCAAACAAAACTCACAATAGAATCTCTTCGATCAAGGATGAAAGTGGCCAAATTCATTAATCCCATGAGGAGATAGATGCAGTGTTAGTAAATAATTTTCGGGACATTGCCAAAGAAAATGTTTCTGAAAGAGAACCTTTCATCAAGGACATAGTTAAACATATACCTAAACTAGTCTCCAGAGAGGACAACTGTAATTTCAATAGACCTATAATTGAAAAGGAGATGAGTGAGGTCCTCAAGGAAATGCAAAATGGAAAGGCACTAAGGCCAGATGGGTTTAATGTGGATTTCTTTAAAGCCTACTGGAATATTGTTAAAAGGGACAGTGGAGATTGTGGAAGACTCTGGAAGAAAGAAGACTATCTTGAAAGCTCTCAAAACCTCCTTTATTGTCCTTATTCCAAAACAAGATAATGCTCAAACTCCAGAGAGATATGGGTCCATCGCCTTATGCAGTGTTTTCTACAAGATAATTTCCAAAGTTGTGGCTAACAAACTTAAAGCCCTGCCACCCAGGCTTATCTCAGGGGAACAAACAGGGTATGTAGAAGGAAGACAAATTCTGGACAACATAATTCAAGCTCACAAGGTGGTTCAGTCGTTAACATGCAACAAGAGAGTGGGCATGATCATGCAACTTGACATAGCCAAAGCATATGACAAAGTGAATTGGATATACATCAAGAAAGTGCTCACATTGTTTGGTTTTGATCATAATTCGGTCAGATGGGTCATGACCCTGGTGACTTCTTCCAACTTTTCAATTTTTGGTGAATGGCTCTCCTTATGAACTTTTTCTCTCTTCCAGGGGTCTTAGACAGGGAGATCTGCTTTCTCCCTTTCTCTTCATCCTCATGATGGAAGGGCTGGGGTGATCCATCAAGAATGCAAGAGTGATGGGAAAAATTCAAGGACTCCAACTTTCGGAGAATGGACAAGTCCTGACTCATCAACAATTTGTAGATGACACCATGTTACAGGGATTTCCCACAGTTAAAGAAGCATGGGCTTACAAACAAATTTTGAATGACTTCGCGAAGGCTACAGGTATGGAAGATAACCTTACCAAATCAAAAATCTTTTTCTTTAACACTCACATCGCCATATTGAGAAATGTCTCTAGAATTTTAGGCTTTCAAAGAGAATCCCTTCCCTCTAAGTATTTGGGAGTTCCTCTTACAGCTAAACCCCGGCACAAGAGCATATGGAATCCATTAGATACTAAAATGCAAGATAAGGTGAGGAAATGGACAAACAGATCTCTAAATTTAGTTGGTAGATTGGTGCTTATTAAAGCAGTTCTCCAAGCTATCCCAATCTTTATGCTATCAGCTCTCCCAGCTCCAATTGGAGTCTTACAATGATTCCAGAATATTCAACAGGATTTTCTATGGGGCAAAGAGGGAACAAGGAAAAAATGGGCTTTAGTCTCATGGGAAAAGATCTGTAAACCCAAGAACCAAGGCGGTTTGGGTTGGGACAATCTAGAGATCCTCAACAAGGCTCTTGGAGAAAAACTTTGGTGGAGATGGGTTAAGGATCTGAAATCTCAATGGGAAAGCATCTCGAAGGAAAAATATGCCAATGCTTGGCTGACTTCTAATATAATATGTATGACAGGAACAGTGAAAGTCTCCCCCATATGGAACAAGGCATGGGAGAACAAAGAAGTGGTTCAAAAGAACAGTTTCTGGGAAATCAGAGTGGGAGATTTGGCACTTTTCTGGGAGGACAAATGGCAACAAGAACCTAATCTTCTAAGGGAAGAATTTTTAGGCCTCCGGCAAGAGATTGACAATCAAGGATTAGTTAAGGTGAAAGACTTTTGGGAGAATCAACATAATACAGGAAAGTGGAGAATTTGGAAAAAAATAGAAAGCAGAGAGGATAGGATGCTCAACAGTAAAGCTGAGTCCCTTAAAAGAATGCTGGAACAGAGATTCATTCTTGTAATGAAAGGGAAGGACCAACTGAGATGGGGCACCAACAAAGAGGGAAACTTTAATATCAAGGAGCTAAAGGTCTTCTCCTTGAGCTGGCATCACAAGTTCCAAATAAAACTTGGCAGAAGCTTTGGAAGCACAAAGGCTAGATGAAAATCAAACTCTTCAAGTGGCTAGTTCACCACCGAAAAATTCTAACCTGGGACAACCTCAAAAAAAGAGACATGTTGGGTCCCTCCAGATGTCATCTTTGTGAAACCTAAGAGGAGACAATCGAACATATTCTCAACAGCTGTATTTTCAAAGAGAGGATATGGGATTTCTTTACCAACATCTTCAGACAGTCTGATAGAAACAAAGGAAGTGGTAACACTCTTAACAATTGGAGGAATAATTACTCTGATAATGAAGTTCCCAATTCTGCCTGGAAACTCTTGTCAGGTTTCATTATATGGAATGTGTGGATGGAAAGAAACAAAAGAATATTCAAAGAGGCAAAGACTGACTCCCTTAGCCTAGTGAAGCTGATTGTAAAACTACTTAAGGAGATAGTGGGGACCACAGTCAAGAATCTCCCCAAAAATCCTCCATGAGTAGAAGATTTGAGAATCCTTCTACTGTTAGACATGCAGAGGCATACTCCTCAAAGACCAGGAAGGAAAACAAGCATGAGAGATGAAGTGGAGGAATTTTGACATCCTCCCCCTAAAGTTTTTTTAAAGTACACCATTGATGGAGCTTCCAATGGTAACCCATGAGAGGCTGGCTTTGGGGGAGCTCTAAGGGATGAAACAGGTAGAATAATCAACCTCTTCCATGGGCACTTGGGAAAAGCCACCAACAACATGGCAGAGCTTATGGCTTTGGAACAATGCTTAGCATTTATGATACGAAACAATTGCCAAAATGTCATAATAAAGGCGGATTCAGAGTTAGTCATCAACGTAGAAAGAAGGATCAGTAATGAAATAGGGTCGGAAAAGTTCACAAAACATTGGAGGTTAACACAGGTTCTTCAGAGAATTCAATTTCATCTTCGGAAACTTTGTACTCTCAAATTTATACACGTAAAAAGAAAGGCCAACAAATTGGTAGATTCTCTTTCCAACCAAGGTGTCAGCTACAAGGACAATGCTATCTTATGGAGGTGGAACACTATAGCACAGAGCAACCTGAAAAAACTCTGTCATAACCAGGCAAAGGAAGACATGGAAAAGTATAGATGCAAAATGATAGAAACAAAACAGTTATGATCAGAGTTCATAGGGCTGCTCTAGGTTGGACAAAAAGGCTCATGATGGAAGATAAGCCAAAGTCAGTGATTAAGTTGAAAATGATCAGAATTATTCTCCATGATGGGGGTCGGAGTTGCCCTAACCGAAGAAAGCAGCATCTCATACTGCAGCATCAACTCAATGGTTTCCCTTTAGACTGGTGTAGAGTCACCCCTGTTTGGATTTGCGGCGGTTGTTTCTTCTCTATTTTGTTCCCAAAGAATGGGTGCACCGTTTGGCGTTCTCATTTGTCACACTACCCAGAGTTTTCTTTCCAGAATCCGCTCACCAGATTGGAGGTGGTTTTCTGGCGATGGCTTGCCCCGAAGGTGGATTCTGGTTTTCCCGTTTTGGCAGTGATTCCTTTCAAAGGTTTACACATGGAGGTGGGGCCAGTGGGAATACCGCTCGCATCGCACACTATAGTTCGACAGTTTTGGGGGGTACGATACATTCCAGACTATCCGATCATTTGATATGAAGCGACGGCTGGGATGGTTCGTGCAGTTTGGTGGTTAGGCTTGTTAGGTGTCGAGCTTCTTTCCTTCGTGATTGCATCTGCTGCCATGGGATTGGGTGAGAATTTTTAACGGTATAGATTTCTGAGACAGGTCTGGCCTCATTTCTCTTCTCTTCCAGCATTTGGAGTTAAACCACTTCTACATCGATTTTGGTGCGATTTATCTACGTTTCAGAGGATGGCAGTTTCGTTGTCAGGGCAGTGATCCCATACATCTACTGACACATGGCTGAGGGTGGAGATTAAAAAACACCCTCATCGCACCTTAACCAGTGGTCACTTAAGGCGTGCGATTTTCAGAGCGACTGTCCGATCACTACAGACCTGATTGACGATCAGGATGGTGCGTGTGGTTTAGTGGGTCCGAAGGAATACTTTTCTGGTTTCCTTTCGTAGCGTTAATCTTTTCCACCATCGGATTTATCTTAAATCTCTCACGGTAGACTTTTTGAGGTAGGATAAAGGTTTGCAGGCACGGGGTTTGGTGGCGAGAGTGCTTGCGCCTTGTGATTCTCGTCGCCGTTTTTGTCATTACTCTTTCTAATGTGGCTTGGACTTTTTGAGGTCATATGGACTAGCTTCTATAGGACCTTTTCTTTGGGGGCCTTCTCCACTCTGGGGAAAGGAAAAATGTATATATTGTAAACTATGTTTGATTTAATGAAACAGAAGGTATGACTCTTGCTTAAGCAAAAATATATATAAACCCAAGTTAATAATAAAACCAAAATATTAATACTAAAACCCCAAGGGGTTATGAAGCCAAGGAAATAATATTAAACCCAACGGACTAATATTATAAACCCAACATTGGTAAACCCTAATATAAAGATTGGAAAGACGAAAATAAACATGGTTTATTTTTATGGTGAGACAATCCTTGTCACAATGTGACGTTCAACCATGGTTGAACATGGTTGTCTATGATTGACAATGGTTGACCATGATTGATATTATAAACCTAAGGGAATAATAAACCCCAAGGGATTGATATTATAAACCCAAAGGAATAATAAAACTAAGGGATCAATACTAAAACCCCAAGGGATTATGAACCCAAGGAAATGATATTAAACCCATGGGACTAATATTATAAACCCAACATTGTTAACCCAAATATAATCACTACAAACACTAAAATAAACATGGTTTATTTTGATGGTGAGACAATCGTTGTCACAATGCGACATTAAAATATGGTTGACCACGATTGATATTCTAAACGCAAAGAAATAATAAAACGAAGGGATTAATACTAAAACCCCAAGGGATTACGAACCGAAGGCAGTAACATTAAACCCATGGGACTAACATTATAAATCCAACATTGGTAAACCCAAATATAAATACTACAAACACAAAGATAAACATAGTTTATTTTGATGGTGAGAAAATCCTTCTCACAATGTGACATTCAAACATGGTTGACGATGTTTTCCTACGATTGATATTATAAGCCTAAGTGACTAAAAAAACCCAAAGGATTGATATTATAAACCGAAATGAATAATAAAACCATTGGATTAGCACTAAAACCATAAGGGATTATGAACCCAAGGGAATAATATTAAGCCCAATAAACCCAAGGGAATAATATAAACCCAACATTCATAAACCCAAATATAAATATTACAAATGCTAAAATAAACATGGTTTATTTTCATGGTGGGACAATCTTTGTCAAACTACGACATTCAACCATGGGAATAATATTATAAACCCAACATTGGTAAACCCAAAAATAAATACTACTAACACTAGAATAAACATGGTTTATTTTGATGGTGAGACAATTCTTGTCGCAATGTGACATTCAACCATGCTTGACCATGTTTGGCTATGATTGACAATGGTTTACGATTATTGATATTATAAACCTAAGTGAATAATAAACCCAAGGGATTGATATTATAAATCCAAATGAATAATAAACCCAAGGAATTAATACTAAAACCCGAGGGATTATGGACCCAAGGGAATAATATTAAACCCAAGGGACTAATATTATAAACTCAACATTCATAAACCCAAATGTAAATATTACAAATACTAAAATAAACATGATTTATTTTCATGGTGACAGAATCCTTGTCATAATGTGACACTCAACCATGGTTGACCATGGTTGACCATGATTGATATTATAAACCTAAAGGAATAAAAAACCCAAGAAATTGATATTAAAACCCCAAGGTATTATGAACCCGAGGAATAATATTAAGCCCAACAAACCTAAGGGAATAATATAAACCCAACATTCGTAAACCCAAATATAAATATTACAAACACTAAAATAAACATTCTTTATTTTTCATGGTGGGACAATCTTTGTGAAAATGTGACATTCAACCATGGGAATAATATTATTAAACCCGACTTATTTACATTAATACTAAAATCGCAAGGTGTTAATACTAAAACCCCAAGGGGTTATGAACCCAAGGGAATAATATTAAGCCCAAGGGACTAATGTTATAAACCCAAATATATATACTAGAAACACAAAAATAAACATGGTTTATTTTGATTGTGAGACAATCTTTGTCAGAATGCAATATTCAAACATGGTTGACCATGGTTGGGTATGATTGGCAATGGTTGACCATGATTAATATTATAAACCTAAGGGAACATTAAACCCAAGGGATTAATACTAAAACCCCAAGGGATTATGAACCTAAGGGAATACTATTAAACCCAAAGGACTAATATTATAAACCTAACGTATATAAACCCTAAGACAAATATTATAAATATTGAAATAAACATGATCGACCATCATTGATTTTCATATTGAGACAATCCTTATCACAATTCCATGTTGGACCATGGTTGACATCATAATAAACCATGTTTGCCTTAGGAATAATAAACCCAAGCGATTGATATTCTAAACCCAAGAGATTAATACTAAAACCCCAAGGGATTATGAGACAAAGGGAATACTATTAAACAAAAGGGACTAATAATATAAACCCAAGGGAATAATAAACCTAAGGGATTGGTATAATAAACCCAAAGGAATAATAAACCCAAGGGATTATTATTTATTTTCATGGTGAGACAATCATTGTCACAATGTGACATTCAAGTATGGTTGGCTATGATTGACAATGGTTTACCATGACTGATATTATAAACCTAAGGGAATAATAAACCCAAGGGATTATTAACCCAAGGGAACAATATTAAATCTAAGAGACTCATATTGTACACCCAACGTATATAAACCCTAAGAAAAATATTATAAACATTAAAATAAACACTACTGACCACCATTGATTTACATATTGAGAAAATACTTGATGGTATA
>APFE030196300.1:34706-69082 GCA_000404065.3 Pinus taeda
AATATTAAATGTTCATGATATTATTTATAATAATAATGTTAATGTCATTAATCATTTTAATATTGTTAATTAAGTGTTATGAATATTAATATTGGAGATCTATAATTGAATGCATAATTTATTCTTCTAATTATATTCGTCATCTATTTCAGTTTATTCTTTTAATCTATTTCATATTTTGATTTTTTTTAGAATTGCATTTCAAAAATTATTATTTAACAAATATATTTCAAAGCTTACTCATTCACTAGTATTGATATCTATAATTTTTCAAATTAAATTTAATATACTTTACATATTAAGAATTTAATGTTCAACAAAGATAAATTTTAGAATTATATGTCAATATTTAATATTTTTAAAAAATAGATACTTATCATTTATTAATTGATGTTTTATTGTTAATTTCTAATTGACATTTTAAAATTTCTATGTTTAATAAAAATAAGTTTTACAATTACATTTCAAAATTTGTTGTTTCACAATGAACATGGATAATTTGATACATATCCATTTTGTTGTGATTAATTTTAATATACACTTCATATTTTAACATTTCTATCTTTAATAAAGACAAAATTAACATAATATTTCAAAATTTTATGTGTTATAATTACAACTTGGAATCCATATATTTATGACGTGTTGTTATTTTCCAATTTACATCAAAAATTTTAACGTTTTTCTACTCTTTCAAAACCATGTATATTTACAATGTTGTATTGTTCTTTTGTACTTTACATTCTAAAATATATGTTTAGTGAAACTATAAATTTTACTTTATATTAGAAATGTAAAGTAAGTAATATTTAAAATATTATTATTAAAATAAAAAACATAAAAAATTACCAATTTCTTTCTTTTTATAATGATAAAAATACTAATTACATTAAAAAAATTAGTTTTAATTTAATTTAAAGTTTATAATTTAATTTATCAAACAAATGCAAATATTAATATTTACAAGATAATTCAATTATGAAATTAATGATGAAACTGTAAGTTTTTATTACTGAAATTGTATTCGTATCACTTTGAAAAGCTTTAGTTGCATCTTGCATATGTAATTTAATTGGATTTTGCATGTTTCTAGGTAGTTATATTTGGATTCGAGTGTTTTTGGATTTGTTTTCCTGGCCACCATATTTGCATTTTTGTAATTTTTGGATTTTTTTTTTTTTTGACAATCATATTTAGATTTCTAGCAGCTTCGGATTTTTCATAGCAATCATATTTGCATTTCCAGCAATTTGGGATTTTTCATATTTGCATTTCCAACAATTTGGGATTTTTCATGGCAATCATATTTGCATTTCCAGCGTTTTTGCATTTCCAACATTTTTGGTGTTTTTATGGGAAACCATCTTTGCATTTACTGCGTTTCTTTTTCCAAACATGTTCACATTTTTGGATTTTTGGATGTTTTGAAACAACCATCACTAAAAGCGTGTTACAAATTTATGAAAATTTTCCACAACCATGTTTACGTTTTCAGTTCAATCATAGATTTTGGTTTTTCCTTTTTTTTAATAATCACTAATATCATGTTCTGAAATTGCTAATAAAATAGAGAGTTTGCATTAACGAAATTTTAGTCTTAAATGTTTAAATATATTCAACAGCGTGGAAGAACTTTTACTACTAGTTAGATATGTTTTTCCAGATTTTTTATTATATTTAAAAAAAAAAGATAAAAATTAAATGATCACTATTTCATGAAAATAAAAATAATTTTAAGGGGTAAGTTTATATTTTTTAATTATTCTTAGGAACGTACATTTACAGAAAAATTTAATAAAAAATAAAAAAATTATTGAGATTAAAAAAAAAAAACTTATCGTAACTTTGTGCCTTTCTGTTTAATGAGGTTACAAGAAAATTTATCGGATATTTGTCGGCATCAGATTCGAATAATCCCTACTTCTTGGCTCATTGCTAGAATTATCAGGAATCGTTGTAGGCAATTTCACATCGAATGGAGCAATAACATAGTGCTCCAATAACCCCGATGCAATAGTACATGGACTATCAGAAATCGCCCCCCGATAGTACATGGACTATCAGAAATCGCTATTGGTGATTCCAACACTCTAATGCTAGGCTCCTTCCGTACTGATCTGGCGATGCAATAACAATTACGGACCCGATAACCTTTCCACTCTTCTCTATAATGGTTCGGGTCTAGACTATCAGAGTTCAGACTTTGACTGTTCTAAAGATCCCTTCCACTCCACTTGTGGTTCTTGCAATGTGCTAATATAATGTACACATCATATTTTAACATTTCTATCTTTAATAAAGACAAAATTAATATAATATTTCAAAATTTTATGTGTTCTAATTACAACTTGAGATCCATATATTTATGATGTGTTGTTATTTTCCAATTTACATCAAATTTTTTAATGTTTTTCTACTCTTTCAAAACAATTTATAATGTTGTATTCTTTCCCACTTTACATTCTAAAATTTATGTTTACTAAAACTATACATTTTTAAAAGTAAGCTTCAAAATTACTATTTCACACATATAAACATGTATAATTTAATAGATACACAACATCTTTAATAGTTTCACTATGTACATACATCTGAAATAGTTCCAGAAATCTTAACACAGGCACTAGAAATGATAGTTATTAGTGATATATGCTTTCATCAAAATAATTGGGATAAATCTTTAATGGAGGAACCCATTATGGTAATCATCCATCCCCCACCATTATGATGCTTTTATGTTGCATAAATATGTAAACAATCGATATTTTCTTTTCAGTAAATATATATAAGGACTTTCTCAGATCTTAAATATGTTACAGATAAATCTTTCTATCACACAATATTATAAATGCTTCGTAAGTTCTTCACTAAGTGAACGTGAGGTGCGGTTATCATAGGTTTAGGGTTTAATCTTTGGCAAGAATATATGTTTAAGAATTGTTTTTAAAAGTTATTAAATATTTAAAATTAACGAAAACATATTTAGTATTTATTTTTAATGAAAAATAAATGAGAAATTCGACTTCTTTCCCAATAAATAAAAAGAGAGGCTTCTTTGTAGATTTCACTTATTTTTTGTTTTTTCATATTGGAAGATATTGTAAATATAAATTAACAAATTATTGTTTTAATAGTATTTTATATTTATATTTGCTATTTAGGCATAGTGTTGCTTAAAGAATTGTAGTTGTTTGGTTAGAGTTCGTATTCTTTGGATTTGAGAAAATAGGTTTGAAACCTTCTACAAGAGTGAAAGCTTATTTTTTTATGGAGTATTTTATGGACTACCAAGTGATATGGATTTCCTTGAACAATGGTGATGATGAGTCAATACATTAATGATAGATTTTCTCATTATATTTAAGAAAATAAATTAATACTTATTATTTAAAATATGGTTATTAATGTGTTTTTTTTAATATTTATGAATATCTAATACAAAATATTATCCACACTTTTACATTTAAGTTATTATTATTATTATTAAAATTACTATTTCTTTTATTTTCTCGGTAAAAAACTAGCTAGTCTATTGTATTATATTTACAGGTAAACTTTACAAGCAGTGAGATAGGCCGTCCAGGGCCAGCAGTGGCACCTTGGATAGCTTAGCTTTGAAACAAAAAGCTCCCTCGCAGGGGCAGCACCTACAGGACTTCTAAAATTCCTCCAAAAACTTACTGAGGCTGGAAACCAATATGACTTGACAAGCAACAGAACATGGAACCGCATTGAGTTAAACATGAACATGACGGCCCACGCAGGGGCTTCCATCAAAAACTGACTGTGGACCGTGTCCATCAGAGAACTTACAGTGGACCGACATGTACAAGACAGTATTAAAAACTGAGAGTAAACTAGACCGACATAAACAAGACAGTATAAAAAACTGCAAGTGAACAAACACAGTGATGACCAGAACCCAAATACCCGCAGAGACCTTTATCCTGGACCCGAGCTGAGAGAGGAAGGCATGTGCCGGTGCGCGCGTCGGAGGATCAGTCGTCACAGAGACTTTTATCTTCCACGATATAGCTCCATCCCTGGCCCTCAGGGACTCCTTCCCACATGGTGGTCCATGGATCCTTTGCAGTGCCCTGAGGTTCCGGCGCCTGGGGATGCGAGGGGTTGGGCAGAATCTCCTTCCCTGAGGTGCAAACCTCAATTGGTGGCTGTAGAACAGGGCTCTCCTCCCCAGTGCCCTCTGGAGGTGGTTCCGCCGATCCTGGAGGCTTCCCGCCATCATTCCCTTTAGGAACTTTAGTAAAAAGAACTGAAATATGAGCATTGATACCTGCATTATCCTTTGAGCTGCACAGGGTGAACACAACCGAGCCGAATGTTGGAAGAACTGGCTCCCCTTCACTTGAGCTGCCAACCTCCATGAATTACCCAGCTTGAATTGGTGTAGCCCTTGCCCGCTTGTAGCAGTAGCAGCAGCAGCAGTGATGGTGCTCATCCACTACCGGTGGGCGAGAGGATGAACCTCGCCCAGGTCCTCTTCTGCTTGGTTTCCGTTCCCGCAGCTTTGCCATGGACACCCCTCTGTCTCCCTCGTGTACCTGAGGTGAATTGTAAGACCAAACACAAGGCGGATCTCGCCACAAGTCCCACTCAGGCGTGACAACTTCTGAGCAACCTTTGCCTGAGGGAGGAATTTCACTTATCGTAACTAGTTTGCCTTGAATGCTCTTGAATTGCCGCTCCCACCTAAGGCATGTACCTGATTTGCAGCGATGAAAAGCCAAGACTGCTTGTCGAGGTGGTAGGATAACCGCCCACCTAGAATTCTTCCGCGTCTACACCTCCCCAGCTTCACCATGCCAATGAGCTCGCATCGGCTCATCTGCCCCTTGATATCCTGCCTCATTCCCTCGTTGAGAGCGAGCAATAACTGCAATCTGCAACTCCATCTATTCACTCTGCTCGGCATTGAATGCTTAGAGCTCGGGTTGCAGAATATTGAACTTTGGCGGCGAATTCCCATTAACCATTATTATTAGCATGGGGCGGCACATGCTGGGCATGTGGCTCGACCCCCTGTGATGTGCCAGAACCCGCATCCAGGGATTCAGTGTCTCTTTGGAGGAGATTCTCACATTCCTGAGTCTGTTGATTGCTAGGGATGATGTCCAAGTTTCCTGCTTGGAAAGGTTGGTTACTTTCTACCCCAATATTGGCTAGGAAATCAGCAATCTTATTACCTTCTCTTCTGGTGTGATGAAAGGAGAGGGCTCTGTGATTGCGCAGCTCATGAGCAATGTTGTTTAGCCTTGCTTCTAGTCTCCAACTGTCAGCTACTTTTCTAGCTTGAGAGCCATTATGAATGCGCGTTGGCATGTTGATGATGATCTGGGAGTCGCCTTCCACTATCAACGGTTGAAGATTTAGTCGCTTGGCAACTAAGAGCCCTTGCCAGAGTCCCTCCAACTCCGCGGAGTTATTGGTGTCCCACCCTATATTGCCGAAGTAGATCTGCAGGGGGGTACCATTGTGATTACGAATGATACCTCCAAATCCTGCTAGCCCAGGGTTGCCTTTAGAGGCTCCATCAAAGTTGAGTTTGCATGAGTTGGTGGGTGGGGCAATCCAATTTCTGACTTCCTTGATATTACATTTCATTGTTTGATGAGTGGCATACTCTTGTGGTAGCTCCAGCTTCCAGTTGTCCAGGATGTTTTCCTCATTATCTGTGGTAGGGAGATCTTCTTTAGTCCATGATTTTAGAAGCATGGTTTCTCTGAGATTGCCATGCAGTCTGCTCCATATTTCCTCAATGGGCGAGCTTTGGTTTTTGAATATGCGCCTATTCCTTTCCTTCCAGATGTTCCATAATACTGTGCCTAGGATTATGTTCCACATGTAGTTGAGGATTGCACAATCATAAGGGCTTTTCATCCACTGATGGATGGTATCTATGATGTCGCCAGGTTCTTTGCATCTTTTTTGACACCTGAAACCAACCTTCTCCCATAGCTGATTGGCGATTGGGCATGTATCCAGAAGATGCTGTAAGGTTTCCTCATTTTTAAAGCAGTTGTGGCATATCGAAGGACCATGGAAATTGCCTCTCCTCAGCTTATCCCAGGTGAGAATCTTTTTGTGCCCTACCATCCAGAGGAAATGGGATATTTTGGGCCAAGCTTTGAAGCCCCATATTCGCCCCCATAGAGGGTCCGGCCTGGTGGTGGAGTCGCCTATAAGATTATAGGCTTCGGAAGTGGAATATGATCCTTTGGGGAGGTAGCCCCATCTGAGGATGTCCTCGTTGTTCTCATACCGAATGCTTCTCTTCTTTAGCTCGTCTTCAAGTGCTGCTACTTCCTGAATGCTTGTGATACTGGTTATCTGATTGCTCGGTCGCCACTTCCTGAATCCATTTACCGCTTCCTGTTCCCAGAATTGATGGATGGTTGCATGTTGCTGCTCCTGTCTGTTCAGAATGATCATTGAAGGAAGAACACTTGAGAGTTTGGGTAGTTGGTTCCAAGCATCATTCCAAAATCTATCACTGTGACCATTCCGTGTTTCCCAAAAGCTGTGTTTCTGGATGAGCTGATGATGCTGTTTGGCAGCATTCCAAATAAGTGACCCACTGATTGTGGGCTTGAATCTTATGAGCTCTGCTTGGGGCATGTTGTTGGTGTATTTGGCAGTCCATATTTTGGCCCATAACTTGTCTGGATTAGTTATCCATTGCCACCATATTTTGGCATTCATGATGGTGTTGCTGTACTCTGGATCTCTAAGTCAGATGCCGCCTTTGATTTTGGGCGTGCATACAGTGTCCCATTTTACTAGTGCCCATTTGCGATTAGTGGCTGAGCTTCCCCACAAAAAGTCACGCTGCAGGTTTCTCAATCTTTTTAATACCCATTTCGGTGCCGCAAGGATAGAAAAAAGATAGAGAGGCATGGCTTGGAGGATGGACTTAATAAGCACAACCCGACTAGCTAGATTGTCGGAGCGGTGAGTCCATAGGTTGAGTTTTGAATCGAGCTTCTCAAGGAGAGTTCTCCAGGCAGGCTGCTTTATGGCCGAGGCACTGAAGGGAGCTCCAAGGTATGTGGTTGGGAGAGAGGCGGTTTGGAAGCCTAGGATACGAGAGACGGTGGATTTAACTGACGGAGGGGTGTGGAAGAAGAAGATTTGTGATTTAGAGTTATTGACATGAGTGCCAGAGGCTTCAGAGAAGTCGTTGAGCAGGGATTTCAAGCAAGAGGCTTCCTGAGCTGAAGGGTAACCATAGAGCATGGTGTCATCAACAAATTGCTGATGAGAGGAGGCCGGGGAATTATGGATAGAGATTCCTCTGAGCTGATTAGACTGGAAGGCCTGCTTGATGTGTCTGCCAAGACCCTCAGCCATTATCACAAATAGGAAGGGGGAAAGGGGGTCCCCTTGTCTTATGCCTCTGGAGGGTTTGAAAGGGCGGGAGGGAAAGCCATTGACAAGGAGGGAGAAATGGGAGGAGGTGATAAGGCTCATGATCCAACAAACCCAGGTGGAACAAAAGCCAAAAGCTTTCAACATATGATGAATGTAAGACTAGCTGAGCTTGTCGAAAGCTTTGGAGAGATCGAGTTTGAGTAACATACCAGCTTGCTTGGATTGCTTGAGCGAATGGATGATTTCGTGTGTGAGGATAATGCCGTCCATTATCTGTCTGCCTTCAACATAACCCGATTGCTTCGGAGAGATAAGCATGGGTAGAAGAGGTTTTAATCTGTTAGCAATGACTTTGGAAATGGCTTTATAAAGGACGTTACAGAGAGCAATGGGCCTGAATTTATCAGGAGTTATGGAGTTCTCCTCTTTGGGGATGAGAGTGATGAAAGTGGAGTTAAGGGAGGGGAGAAGCCAGCGTAGAGCTCTAGATTCCTCAACTACTTGCCAAACCTCCACTTTAATCAAATCCCAGAAAACATGAAAAAACGTGGTAGAGAAACCATCTGGTCCAGGGGCCTTACCTTCTTTGAGCTGCGCCATCACCTCATCTACCTCCTGGGTTTGAATTGGGCGCATGAGTAACTCATTGTGTTCCTCTGTAACCAGCTTGGGGATGTTGCTGGTGATTTTTCCAATCGCCCTCTACCGATCCACCGCCTGCTCTTGGTGTACCTGCTGAAAGTGATTGAGGAGGATTTCTTCTATTTTCTCATGCTCCTCAACTTTTACCCCCTCTTGGTTTTGGATGAAAGGAATCTTATTGTGCATCCTTCTCTGCACTGTAGTTCTATGGAAGAACTTGGTGTTGCGCTCCCCTTCTTTTAGCCACCTGACCCTTGATTTTTTCCGCCAGTAAATTTCTTCCTGCTTCCTTCTTTCTTCAAGCTGGTTGTGTATGTGCCGTTCTTTGTCCAAGGTTGCCTCTGTGTGCCCTGCATTTATTACTTTCTGATGGAGATCCTTCAGCTCCTTATTGAGCTCCTGTTGCGCCTCAAAAATATTCCCGAAGGTCTCTTGATTCCAGCGTTTTAGGTGACTTCTTAGAAATCGCAGTTTCTGCTGTAGCTGGAACATTTTTGAGCCTTCTGGTGGGATGAAGGAGGCCCATATGGTTCTGACGAAGTCCTTGAATGCTAGATGCGTTAGCCAAAATCCCTCAAACCAAAAAGTTCTTTTGGTTCTATCCCCTGGTCATTTCCATTGCAAAGCTATTGGCCAGTGATCCGACCCGGAGTGGGCCAAGATTACAGCGGTGAGATCACCTCCGAGATGCACCGTGTTATCCGAGATCAGGAAGCGATCTAGTTTAGAAGAAATCTGATGCTTGCCACCTCTGCGATTGCTCCAGGTAAAGGTGCCATTGCAGAATGGCATGTCTATGAGAGAGGCGTGTTGGATGAAGTCCTTGAAGCGATCTACTTCAGGTTCCAATCTGGATCTGCCTCCTATCTTGTCCTCTATTTTGGTTATCATGTTGAAGTCCCCTGCAGCAATCCAAAATGGATGCTGCCTATTTGTGCTTAGCGCTTCAATGGTGTCGAGGAGCGCTCTTTTACTCCCAGAGTCCTGCGGAAAATAGACGTTGGATAAGTTCCCATGTATGTTCGTGCCTAGAATGTGAAAGGCGGCTTGAATGAGGTGATGGGAGGCGTGGAAGTTAGTGAGCATTACAGCCTGGGTGTTCCACGCTATAGCAAGCCCACCGGAGGCTCCCGTGGCGTCCACAGCCACAGATCGGAATCCTGGCCAGGCCTTTGAGAGTATGCGACCCAGCGTGGTACTATTGCATTTGGTTTCTTGGAGGAAACACATCTATGGATTTTCCATCTTGATCATGTTTTTTAACATCCTATATTTTCCTGGGCTATTAAACCCTCTTAAATTCTATGATACGAGCTTCATGGTTTAACTAGTTTGGGCAGGGCTGTAGTACTTCGTCAGCTTCGCATATCTACCGGAATCTACCAGGAGTTTTCCAATCTCTATTGTTCTCTGGAGATCTATCTTCCTCCCCCTTTTTTGGTGTCCTTTGTACGCGGACTGCTATCCCAAGTGCTACCAGGTTGTATGCCCAGTTGGTGTTGGTGGAACGCTCTGGAGATGACCACTTCCAACTTATCTATATCCGACTCAGAGATTTTTTCATATGCCTTTTTTTTGCAACATAACTCCAGTTCAATAATATCCAGGCCGTGTAGATCTATGCTTTCTGGCTCTTCCTCCATATTTTTCACTTGACTGGTTTCCTCTTGTTGGGTATCTGAATCCTGACGGGGGATCAACTTCCCATCCACCTCCATTTCCTTAAGGATCTCCGCTGTGTTTTCCTGATGCCTGCTTAGGATGGTCGGGATGATAATGGGAGATTTAGACTTGGGTGGGGGGCTGGATGGAGGGGGGTGGGTGGAAGAGGAAGGTCGTGTAGGGATACTGTCAGTATCAAGGGGCTGATCATCTGAGAAATCACTAGGGACTCAAAGCTGTTCTTGGAAGCAGGATTTTGGGGTTTGGAAGGCTGGGGTTTGGACACATTCTGAGGCTTTTTATGCGAGCGCTTTCTATGTGAGACTTTGGTAAAGCCATCCTGAGATGGGGATTCAGAAGATTCAGGAGAGCTGGCTTTGACATTGAGAGGGCAATCCCGAAACAGATGCCCTAGTGCATGGCATCTCCTGCACCTGAAAGGCACATGCTCATAATCAAGAGGCTGGATCCACTCCTCGTCGCGATGGGCAAGGCTTATTGACTCAGGAAGCACTTCATTCAGTCGAATAAATACACATATTCTTGCATAGGAAATATACTTATGGGTTTTTGTTTCTTCTGTTGCCCTGATGTATTATCCCACCCCATTTCCTATGCGCTTTAGATAGTCTTCTTCCCAGTATTCATTGGGGAGTGAGTATAATCTGATCCAGACAGGTGCCCAAGTGAGATCTTCCTTGTCAGGGTTAAATCTGGGCATCCGGTCCCTGATGTAGAGACCTGTCAAGTTGAAGAAATACGGACCTCCTCCCAGGATCCTGTATTTGTCTTCCAGACAGAAGAAGATGGCGGTGAAGAAGCCCTTCAGCCCCAGCTGGAGAGTGACATCTCCCTTAGGCTTCCACTTTGCTGCAATCCAACCATTTAAGGCCCGTTCGGTTGGCCAAAACACTATGAATTTTCCAATGATTGCATGGTCCTTCATAAACTCGATCCTGCTGTCAATCTTATCTCCAGGCAGTTCTATTTGCGGCCTTTCCTTGGCTACCGGTCTACAGGTAGATGAGGTGACCTTCGGGTTATTCGCCCGAGTCTCTTGTTCTTCTGGTGGATCATTGTCATTTCCCTGTTGCTTCTCCCCTTTGTTGAGAATGTCCAGATCAACCGACCCAAAGATGACCTCAGGTCCTGGGCTGTGCCGTGAGGGGGATGGCTTTGACGCCCCCCCTGAGGCGGAACCATTGTCCTTCGCTGATCCCCTTCAGCGCTGTCACGCTGCAGAGATTATTGTGCAGAGCCTGAACCCGATCCGCTGTGTTGTCTGCGCCGTCGAGGGTTTCGTTGTCAGAACCGTAGCTCACTCTCAGCTCTATCCTTGTCTAAAGTTTTATTACAGTGAACCATTCTATTAAAATTACTATTTCACAAATATAGACATGTATAATTTACTAGATACACAAGATCCTTAATAGTTCCACTATATACGTACATCTAAAATAGTTGTAGAAATATTAACGTAGGGACTGGAAATGATAGTTATTAGTGATATATGCTTTCATCAAAATAATTTGGATAGATCTTTAATGGAGGAACCCATTATCGTAATCATTCATCCCCACCATTATGATGCTCTTATGTTGCGTAAATATGTAACCAACCGATATTTTCTTTTTATTAAATATATACAATGGCTTTGTCAGATCTTAAATATGTTACAGATAAATCTTTTTATCAGACAATATTATAAATGCTTCGTATGTTCTTCCCTAAGTGAATGATAAAATGGAAAATGGTTAGATGCTGAGGTGCTGTTATCATAGGTTTAGGGTTTAATATTTGGCAAGAATATATGTTTTAGAGTTGTTTCAACTTTCAAGTACTTCAAGCATGATTTCTTTAATTGGAAAAAAAATGGAAACGGACATACTCTCTTAAGTTACAAGGATTAGCATATCAGATGGGTATAAAAGAATCACTCTAAATCAGAAGACCAGTTGTATGGAGTGAGTCATGACAACGATGAATGAGTTGGGTTCTGAGTTGCCAGCTTTGGAATGGTTATACTTCTATATTATACCAGTAACTGCTTTTCTTCTTCCATGGAGATTCTCGTTCTAGGGAAGCAAAAGGAGGCCGCTTCCCCTGGGGTCGTTTCAATTCCCCATTCTCTTAAACCTCCACATTCTTCTCGGAGGCCTTCCACACCGAACACTAGCAACTTTTTCTCTGAAATACAAACCTCTCATGTCTCTACGCCTCGGCTCCACCCTCGCATTAGTCGTCTCCACTGCAGATGTGGCCAAGGAATTTCTCAAAACCCATGATCGGGTTTTCACCAGTAGACCTGCGATGGCCGCCACTGAGTATTTGTCATATAATTATTCGGACATCGCCTACACTCCGTATCGCCCTTATCGCCCTTCCTGGAGGCATTTGCGTAAGCTCTACGTTTTACAGTTAATGAGCTCCACACGAATTGAACAGTTCCATTCTATAATCCCCACCATTTAATTGTTCCAATTTAATTATCGGCAATCGCTGTCGGAAATTTCATGTGGAACAGAGCAATAACATAGTGCTACAATAACCCCGAAGCGATAGTATGTGGCCTGTCAAAAATCGATATCGGTGATTCCAACACTCCAATGCTAGGGTCTTTCTATTTCGATCTAGCATCACAATAACAATCGTGGACCCGATAACCTTTCCACTCTTCTCTATAATGGTTCATGTCGAGGCTGTTCAAGTTCAAACTTCGGCGGTTCCAAAGGTTCCTTCCACTCCACTTGTGGTTATTTTGATGCCATAATCGTTCAAAGCCGATACGGGTATGAACCAGATTCAATAATATTTCAAGTCCAAAACTACGTCCAGATCAAGTCTTTTTCAAAGATTTCCTCTGTAAACAGAGGTTCCACTGCGGATCATAGATTTTGGTTTTTCTTTTTTTATGTAATCACTAATATCATGTTTTGAAATTGTTAATAAAATAGATAGTTTACATTAATGATATTGTAATTTTAAATGTTTAAATATATTCAACATCGTGGAAGAACTTTTACTACTATTTAAATATGTTTTTTCAAATTTTTTATTATATTTAAAGAAAAAGGATAACAATTAAATGATTGCTATTTCATAAAAATAAAAATAATTTTGTTGGGTAAGTTTATCTTTTTTAATTATTCTTAGGAACTTACATTTAGAGAAAAAGTTAATAAAAAATAAAAACTATCGATATTTAATAAAAATAAAGATAATTTTGTACAAGAAAGTTTATCTTGTTAATTATTCTTATGAACCTTCGCTCCTTCCACTCCGATCCGGTGATGCGATAATAATCTCAAACCCGATAACCTTTCTGCTCTTCTCTATAATGGTTCGGGTTTAGGCTGTCAGAGTTCGGACTTCGGCGGTTCCAAAGATCCCTTCCACTCCACTTGTGGTTCTTGCGATGCGATAATGGTTTGGACCCGCTATGGGTATGAACCAGATTCAATAATATTCCAAGTGCAGAACTACGTCCAGAATAAGTCCTTTTTAGATATTTCCTGTGTAAATAGAGGTTCCACTGCGGATCTTAACAATGCATGTAAGAGAACTCGCACACCGATATGAAAGGGAAACAACCCAACAGGCCTAAGCTTAAGTGTTAATTGGAAACCGAAGATTGAATCACTATTAATAAAACGTAGAAAAATAACAAAAGCGGAACTAATACACACATAAAAATACCAGTTGACAGGGAACCATACAATTAGATTCACAGAGACATCATAGGGATTCATCTTTGCTCTGCTATCTACTCCTTACATAATTAGCTTCTCTGCTCTCTTCAGAAACCAGAAAGCAAAATACTCCACTTGATTTTCCATTTGTTCAACGAATGAGTTTCTACTCACAGAGCTAAGAATGGTCTTATCTGCTACGATGAAATAAGTTGAGCCAATATCGCTATTCAAAGTACACAACACAACATGCAATTTCTTTAGATAATTACAATGAGTGAGACTAACGAACGTGAGAATGAAGAGAATGTATTCAGCAAATCTGTAATGTATAAAATTTGATACACATATTCATGAGGAGAATCAAGAAACTAAAACACAATAATGATAATGGGGGATTTGATCAAATTAAATTGTTGGCTTACTTGAGGAGACAGTAAGTGCCTGTGTAGCATGGTTGAGGTTAGCCCATGCCCAAGGAATAACCCTTGTTCCTAGCATCTGCACATTATTAATGACCCGCGTCATACATTAACCCACCCATCTACACATTATTAATGACCTGCATTATACATTAACCCATCCCAGTAGCGAATAACCTGGTTTCATAAGTTTCAAAAGCGAAGAGACATCAATTTCATTGTAATGCATGAAACGTGTCCTTATTACTTGAATTTATGCCTACATACCTCATTGTCATGGTTATGGATGATTGTTGGGCATAAATGGTTCAACCGTCATTGTAATGGATCAAAACGTGCCCTTATGCTTAACCATTCATACGTTTCAGAATGCAAAGAAACCACTCTGAAAGATACTGTGAAAGATGGGTGTTCGACACTAACTTTTTTATTTCATTTTTTCATAATCCTACATACGCGGTTATCAACAAGAGGCACCATAAATTTTTAGTCATGCTTTGTGAAAAATTAATTTAAGTATAGTCTAAGTATGTGTTCTAGACATGCAAGAAGGTTACTATAACAAATTTCAGTCATTGATTTAGTGACGACTACAAGAATATACTGGCATCTTTCCATTCAGTCCATCCGATCAAAGAGATTAATTAAGAAAATGATTGACTTGCTAATTCTGATAGGGAGAACACCTATCGGCATAACAAGTGCCGAAATCTTTTGAATACTAATAGTTTACAATCTTGGTATGATGATGATTAAAAGAAAATTTTCATAGATATGATTTATATCTCCGACATTAATGTCAATTTGTAGAGGAATTTAATTGTATTGGGTTCGTGGATAGTTGAGGCACTAGTTGTAGAAGTCCCTGCCTCAATATCTATGTGCATATTAATTCTCTGTGATTTGGTGCTTGCTGGCTGGTTGAGGACATTCCATCTGTCTTTCTTCAACCATGCTTCTGTGATTTGGTGCTTGCTGGCTAGTTGAGGACTTTCCATCTGTCTTTCTTCAACCATGCTTCTCAGAATCTGGCCTTTCCATTGGCGGCTCTTTGTAGTTGGTTGGATTGAACGATTCACCGGTTTTTAGACATTCATATCTCAGATGAGGGGTCTCATTTGGTCATGGTTTTGCTTTGAGGGTTTTTTGCTCCTGCTTGTATTTCAGGTTCTCCGCAACATTGTTTCTTCGATTTGTCATCATGGTCCCTCAAGGAGGGTTCTGAGACTCTGTCATCATTCTGAAACACAGTCAACTGAGGCATGCATACCTTCTTCAGGTAAAAATGGTTAAGGTATTTATTCATGTTTTTGTTTTGTTTTACAGCTCTTTGGTAGATCTCAGGCATGCTTATCTCGTGAGGTTCTAACACTATTTCTTTGTCATGGTGCAAGGCGAAGATCTCCAAAAATAGGGGTTTGGTGTGGGATGGTAATATTGAGTCTGTAAGTAGTTTTTGAATAGCTGAATTGAGACCGCAGGGGGTCGGAACTCTATGGTTAGTTTTGTGTTGAATGTTGTTTAAGTTTTAAAGAGCCTTACAGCCTCATCCGAAGGTGAAGGATCTAGCACTTGTGAAGGCTAGCTGTTCTGTTATTCTTATTAACTAGACTGTATGATTATTTAACCCTTATGGTAATCTTTGGGGATGAAGACATTAATAGCAAGGTTTTCTTTTCACTTCACTTCTATGTATTTTAAAGTTCCTTTTGGAATGTCGAATAATTATTCATAGTGTTCTTCAAAGTGAACCTTCAGTTGTCTACTCTATTTCTCTAGATGTGAATCTCATCTATTCTTGTTATCGAAAGGACTTCTGTACGGATCTTGGACATACGTAGTGTTTCTAGGTTAACTCATAAATTCCTTTATGCTTTTAAGAATAGTTTTTCTCTGAATTTCTATCGTTCTAGTTGTAGACACAACATTTATTGTGATGTAGTTGTGAGGCTTTTGTGTAAGTTAAATGATGTGCTTGTTCCACTTTGACTTACGTTGCATGGGTTTGGTTTGTATTATCCCGTTGGAAGCCAATTAAATTTGTGATAAATTTGTTCACTTCTTGTCTTGAGAAAAGAAACTACCCTTTTTTAATGGTTATTCTAGCTATTTTCCTGTTTTGAATAAACATTAATTGTATACATAAATGTGCAAGTCACGAACATAGAAGTTCTATCTTTTACAATTTTTTTTGTCATTTGTTAGTTTTCAGCAAGTCATAGAATTTCCTTACTTTCTTTCTGTTTTCTTTACTCTATGTACAGGGTTTCTTTTGCTTCCAGTTTTACCATGCAATTAGGAAATTTTAAATTAATTTACATCCAAATACAACAGTAATAATCACGAAATCTGTTACTAGTTCTTCTATAATTACATAGAGGATTTTCTTCTAGTTTATCTATCTTTTCTTTGCTTTTATTTTCCAATGAAATCATTCTAACATGAAATTTATAAGATTGTCTTGCCATATCTAAAATATCAGAGACTTGTCTTTAAGTTTACAGTAGAGTTTGCAGCAGTCACTTACAACCATGATTTACTGAAATGGTTTTGAAATGAAATTAATAAGATTCTGTCGCCATGCTTAAATAATAGAGATCATGTCTTTAAGTTTATAGACACAACCTTAACAGACAAGCTAGATTGCAATAAATAACTTATATCAGAGATTCTTTTGACTTATTTCTTTACACTACTCCGAATTAATTCAAAAATCAAGATCTACATTTAATTCGTCCCTGCCTTGAGATACCAGATTTGGTCAATCCCCTGTGCTACTCCTGGCTTCAGGAGTTCTCTTCCTCAGAGATTTAGTAATTTACTGGCTATCTGATCCTTCTCAAAGATAGCCTTCTTAGACTGTTTGACCCTTCACCGCAGTCTCTTAATTTTTTTCCTGATCTCAGATCCCCATCCTCTTGATCATTTACTGTAATATACTCTAGGATTAGTTCTGGAACAGAGAACTGTTTCCATAACCAATTACCTCGGTCACATAGTAAGAAAAAGAATAGTATTTACCCATAACTGTAAAATATTATCCTTTAATAAGTGAAATTGTAAAATATTATCCTTTAATAACTAAAATTCCAAAAATAGTTTATAATTGAAAACAAATAGTAATACTCTATTTAGTTGCAGGAAAATTAAAATATTTACATTAATAGGGAATATTACATATTAAGAATAAAATTATAAGATTATTAGACAAACAAATCTTTTAATAGGAAAATAGAATAATTAAATATTTTTATCTATAATAATAATTATTACTATTATTATTTATTTTATAAATAAATATTAAAAAATATTGTATATTTAATTATAAGAAATTATTTAATTTTAATTATTTAATATTTTAAAGCAAAAATTACTAGGGAAGATAGTTAAAAAAAAAACAATTACATTTTTAAGGTATTAAGAAAAAAAATTATAAGATTATTTATTTTTTACAAAAATATTTTAGAGATATTACCACTCGATGTAGAGCAAATGGTGGGTGTTCTTTTAAAACACTTTGTACTGAAAAAGTCATGAAACTCTATGGGGAAATATTGCTATTCTAAGGGGAGTGTATTAATTACTTTAAATAATTTTAAAGTACTTTATATATATAAATATATATTGATGTAATTATTGTAAACTATATTTTATTTAGATAATTTTAACACAAAATTATTTTAAATAAATATTTATTCAATATTATATTAATTGAATATATTACATATTATTAATATAAAATTACCCTAGCCGCATAAAATGGTCTATAAATAGTAATAAATTAAATTTTAAAATTAAAAATAAATTATTTAATCTAAAAAAATATTAATAATATAAACAATAAAATATTTCTATTTGTAAAATAGAGATAATTTAAAAAATGTGATTACAATTTTATTAAGAGTAAACCTATCATATTTATAATCATTTTTGTTCTAAAATATAACACCTTCTTTTCAATATAGGAATCCCTATAAACTTATTAATACATATAAATTTGCTCAAATAACGCTCAATAAATCTAAATATGTTATTTGTAAATTATTTTATAATGATACACTAATAACTTTTGATGAGTACGAATAAGCTATTTTCGAAATCTTTTATTAAATAAAAGGTAAAGAGTTTAGTTTTCTAATCAGAATTTCTTTGAATAAGTTGTTTGTAAATTATTAACTATAATTTATTTGTGTTTCTATAAGTAAGTTTTTGTTTGCAAAATTGGAGTATATTTTTTTTTTGGGTGAAATGTGCAACGAGACACCGGTTAGATTTGAAGATGATTTTTTCATGATTTTGTTTTTAATATGATGTTTAAATATCTTCTTGTGAAGTTGTAGCTAAATTTGAAAAATGCTAATAAAAATGATTTAAAACGAAAGATAAAATGTGGATGGATCAAGAATAATAAAAGTTTTAACAAGAAAAATTGAAAAAAATTAATACCGGCAGTTGTACCAAAAGGTGTAAAAGGACACATATAGTGTTTCATGATTCTTTTGACCTTTTGAATATATATTTTATCACATACCAATATCATATAGGGTTTATAAAACTGTAAATAAATATAATTATATTATTTGGGCTATCGTCACATACCTACGCTAAAACATTACAAAGAAGAAAAAAACGTAGTCTTTTATCTTGCTTTAAAATGGTTATCTTAAAAAAAAGATTAGAGCCTTAATCATTTTACTGTAGGATTAATCACTAAATACGAGAACTTCTTATTGGATAAATCTTTGACTAGATGGCAAATAAATGAACTTTATTAAATCATATGACTCCCTTTTGATTATTGATATAGTTCGATGTTTTTACTTGCGTCTAGGCTTAACTATAGATATGGAACCTATGGTAAAATTACATGAATTAAACACCCCTTAGAGTTGGTGGGACTAGGTTCTAGATGCTTTCGAGTGTAGTACAACTGTTAGCCATAATCTGGGGAAGGGTACCTCTTCCATGATTCTCCGCAATGCGACTTCATCAAACGGTGTATGTTGGAATCCTAATTTCCTATGGTACCTCCACCACAAAAGAGTCTCAACATTTCTCATTTTCGCCTGCAAGAATTTTCAGCTCCAGGGTTTTATTCAAGTGCAGTTTAAAATTTCATATGGAATTGTTGACCTTGTAGTCTGTACCTAATACTGTCATGACAACCTTGGCCTCCCATTCTGTTACAAGACTGTTGGAGTCATCGCTGTGCTCAGATCCCAGATGAAAACAACTAAACTCGGCTGCCAATCCTAGGTAACAACTCTTGGCATAGGGGTTTTATTTGTTTTGTTAATCAATTTATTTTACTAATGATTTGAGTTCTTCTGGCTTAGGGTCCACCAAAGGGTTTCAACCCTTCTCTGCTCTAGATTGTTTGGATCAAAATCATGTCCCTCCTCCATCATTCTGGTCACAAAATGATGCAGAGCTACAACTTCGACCAGATAACTAGTAATGTGGATAACTTGTATCGTATGAGAGCATGGGGGTTTGAATTTTGAGCAATAAAGTTAATGACTTACTAGCTTGCTAAATTTCTACAATCAAATGTGCTTCGAAATAGAATGTTTACTTAACCTTGAATTCAAAAGTCAGTTTGTTATATTTGTGGAAAATTTCCTCCTTTAATGGTAAATTTCTCTAGTCTTTAAGTTATTTACTGTGGAATTGATATGAATGTTCCATATACTGGAATTTTGTTCTGAGACTTAATTTAATGAACAATTTTGTTTTCTTTTCCTATTATGCTAGACGTTATATACTGCAGAATGTTGGGTTTATCATATATTGAATATCAATAGGGTTTCCTCACAGAGGGTTACCATGGTGTTTGTGACGTGCACTTTCTGTGGCCAACCTTCGACTGGAGTTTTGTTGCTTCAGTTCTATAATAGCTAAATTTCTATTGTAGTTTTCTTGCTCTCCTATCTGCGTGCATGCAATATTAGGTGTTTTGCTTTCGATTGTTATGCTAATTGAATTGTTTTGTACTTAAGTAGTTCCCATTCTACTAGTCACAGTGATTTCCATTTTTTCTAAATAGAGAGAGTTTTACCTTTCCTTTTCATTGCATTAAGTATTAATGTCTTCTATTAATTGTAACTTGGTAGTATTGGGGTTTTTAAGTTGTTTTATAAATTATATATAATTAATATTTCCCAGTTACTTAGTTCTTTCTTCCGTAAGGAATTATAAAAGTATGAACAAACTCTGAATTTTTGTTTTCTAAAACCAGTTGCACAGTTTTATTCATAAATTTCCTAGTTAATTTTTTTTCCCCAAATTTTTTTTCTAACTTACCCCTTTTTTAATTTCTTCTTGACTGTAATTAGCTAGTTGCTGGAATCTTGTTTTCTCAAGGATGATATAAAATTAGTCAAACTTTAAAGATTTATATTTTGTTTATACAGAAAGTGGTTACACAGTTTTGGTTTAGAATTTCCTAGTTTATTACTTTATGTTAGACTACGTCCTATTTTGGAGTTTCAACTAGGTTCACATAACCCTGTTTACTATAAACACAACCTTATACCCAATAAATGAATCTAAATTTTCAAACAGAAGTGGGTAGTTATCTAAAATTTGTGTCAATTTATTGTCATATTTTAGTCCAGTTCTTGAATATAATTTGCCAAGAGCCTCCCAACGATGAGATCAGGAATTCGAGGTAGAGTCCCCCCCCCCGCGAGCTACTCCTCACATGCAGGAAATTTACAATTGTCATCTATTATGCATTGTGGCTATCTGGTCCTAACCAGACTTGGCCCAGTGTAGTTTGAAAAACCCGTCTGACATTTCAGCACAGATTCCTTGTCCTCCATTTCTTTCCTTTCTTAACCTCAGGTACAAATACCCTCTTGGTCCTTTTCCTTGAGAATAAATCTCCAAGGAAGTAGTTAGGGGTAGGTAGCCACCTACTCTAACTACTTGACATGTGAGAGATATGTAATTGGCATTATTCAAGACATTTGCTTACTGCATAGCTTAATAAAAATCTTTAAACATAAATAAATATATAAAATTATTTTTTTTAGACTTCCTAAGTCAATTAACAGTGTCAAGTTTGTTTGACTACGGTAATTTAATATTTACAATCATGGGGACATCACATCTTCCCGCCCTAAGATTAAACATCATCCTGATGTTTATATATTACAAAATAGATTTGGATAGGCCTCCTTTATAACATGTTCATCCTTCCAGGTGGCTTCTTCTGGTCCAAAGTGCTTCCATTACACTTTAACTTGGGTGATAACTCACCTCCGCAATGTTTCTTCTCTCCGATTGAGTATACCCAAAGGATCAAACAAAAACTTACATTCTTGTTTGACGTACAAATAATATAGAAAATTAGTCAACCTTTCTTTGGCAGCCCTCACTTCCAAACTAATTATAATAAGCAATATTTCGTATGATTGTATAAGTTACCTGTAGGTCTTTCCAATTGCTTATATGGTTAGGATCACATACATATTTTTGTAACATAGAAACATCAAAGACGTTATGCACTTGTATGTGGCTGGGCAAAAAAAATTGATAAGCTACAGGTCCAATTCGAGCCATGACTTGGAAACGACCACAAAATCGGGGTGCTAATTTATCACACCCACCTATTTGCAAAGTACTCTTCTTGGATCATACTCATACATAAACATGGTCTCCAATTTAAAATTCCTGAAAACTCCTCTTCCTATCAGCATAATTTTTCTATCAGTACTGAGTGGTCTTTAAATTCGAGCGTACTTTTGAAACTGTATCTTCCATTTCCTTTAACATGTTATGTCCCTACATTAACTTATCTTTGGGACCACCCAAATTCAACGGTGTTCTTAACTTGTGTCTATATAGTACTTCAAACAGACTCATCTGTAAGGACGTATGGTAACTGTTGTTGTAAGAAAACTCCACTAAATGTATGTAATCTTCCCATTTAGATGGTTGCTGCATTACATCCATTCGGAGCATATCTTCCACTATTTAATTTCTTACTTAGTCTGCCCATCAGTCTGAGGGTGGTAGGTTGTGCTAAAATGCAATTGTGAGCCTAAACCCCGAAATAATGCTTTCCAGAATGCAGATGTAAATTTCACATCTTGGTCTAAAATTATAACCTTTGGTATTTCGTGTAGTTTAAAAGTATATTTCATGAATATGTTGGCAATTTGTAAGGTCTTTAAAGTAGACTGGAATGATATGAAATGAGCATACTTTCTCAACTTATCTATTACCACAATTATTGTGTCATTTTGTTTTTAGACATAGGTAGACCTGTAATAAAATCGATGGAAATAGTTTCCCACTTCCATCTCAGAATAGGCAAGGGCTGGAGTAGTCCAATTCAGTGCTGGTGCTCTGCTTTCACTTTCTAACATTCCAAATAGTCAGCTAAATAATCGGCTACTTCTTTCTTCATACTAGGCCAAAAATATTCCTTCTGAGTGCAGTGATTAATTTATGATACCTAGGATGGGCTGCACAAGGATTTTTATGGTATTCATCTAGCATTAATTGTTTAATATATCTTTTGGTCAGGTACATACGTTCTTCGTTGATAAATGAATTCTTCTTGATTTATTTCACATCCCAGTTGTTGTTCATTGTTGTTTGAGTTTTCATCTTGTTTCCATAAAAATTTGTGTTCAAGATCTCATTATGCTGCTTCTTTAGTATTCTGTTTAAATGTGGTATGAACCTCACTAAAAGAAATTTCATAAATATAATTTACTTTCCAACTCAAGGAATCCATGACTCGGTTTTCCTTTCCCTTCAAGTGTTTCATTTCAGAATCAAATTCACTCAGGAAATCAAGCCAATAAGTTTGTCTATCATTCAGGGTAGGCTACTCAAAATAACTAGTTAAACTATGATGTTCTGTCATTAATAAGAATTTCTTACCGAATAAATAATTTCGCCACATATTTAACGGGTGGATAACTGCAATAAGTTCCAAGGCATGGGTTCAATACTTTTGTTCATACTCCTTAAGAATCTAGGACTCATAGGCGATAACTCTACCTTCTTGCATTAGTACACGCCCTACACCTTCCTTGCTGGCATCTGTGTAGATGACATATTCCTTGTTCGGGTCTGCAAAGCTTAAAATAGGTGTGGTGGTAGGTAAGTGCTTTAATCGTTCAAAACTTTTTTGACAATCCATGGTCCATGTGAATGTTTTCCCTTTCTTTTGCAAAGAGGTAATGGGATATTCCACCGTGGAAAACCTGTAACAACCCGAAAATTATAACATGCAACTAATTAGATCAATTATGCGTTTTACAATCAACACACATCTATTCAACTAATTAGCATAGAACTTTTGAGAATTAGGAGCAAGGAAAACTTACCTACAATGATGATATTCCTTACTTGTAATTTCAGAGTTGAACGTTGTTTGAATCCTGCTAACTGCAACAAAGTTTTCGGGACGACTCTCCACCCAACCGTAGGCTCAATAGCATAAAATCTTGCTACAACTAGCCGCCCCCGAGCCCTCAATCAACGTACTACTACCAGGGAATCCTTTGTCTCACAACACTTTTCTTCCAAGAGAATGGATGATGGAATCATGGAATAATATCTCATCTTCCTCACCGTATATTAAATAGATCAAACATTGGAAGGGGAATCACATGCACACACTCCATGTGTCAACATGCAACATTTATTTCTCTATTTTAGGTTTAACTTAATTCAATAATTCTCTTAATATAACTCTTTCTTAATTTATTCCTTTTTACTTTTTATTACTATTTTATAGTTTTACTTTTATATCTACTTATTTAGAACTCTAGTATTGTTATTTACTATTTTATTTATTTGTTATTACTATATTTCTTTATTATTTATTATTATTATTATTAGGGGACATTACATACTCCTCCTCTTTAAGGAACTTCATCCAAAAGTTAAATTGAGTCACTTAACATTTTATTTATTTAGTTATTTATTACTTCATGTTTCTCCTACACCCTCTGCTGAACTAGTATAACCAGCAGCCATCGAAAGTTTTCACAACACCTAGGAAATCTCAAGGAATATATGTCCTTTCTCCCACCTTCGGAACCAGGAGTAAGCCTCCCCAGGCTGTATCCTATTCCAAGGCTGGCCCCAAGGCTCGCTCCTGACTCAGACCTCATCTGCCCCAAGGCAGGCATCCTGTACGATATTCAATGACTCCGAGCATCGCGCAAGGCTGGCCCACTCCCTCCACAACTAGTAAGGCACACAGTCCCATGCATCAAAGTCCTTACACCCCCACCAGACTTCGGCATCCCAATTCAATACTAGGCACCTAGCCTACAATATCAATCACTTGGCCTCCTCAAGATGGTCCCATAGCCCCTCAAGAGTTATGCATCAAGAGCTACACAAGACAAAGGAGCCAATGGCATATGTAGTGTTGATTAAGTATATCCCCAGCCCATATGGTGTTACATATTCTCCCTCACAAGTATGGGCTCCCACGAGATCATCAAATAAACTGTGCATTAGTTATAACATCATAGTATCATAGAAAATAATCCACATGCCAGTTTTTTCATGTCATCATTGTTAATCACCACATTATGAATAGTAAAGAAACACATACTCTTGTATGTCATAAAATATACATGCAATTACCACATGATTCACATCATGAAATACCATCATAAGTTATAACATCAACATCTCTATATCAAAGATATGTCATGACATCACATAATAAATGGAACCACATGTCAATATAACCACATATCATAACAACCTAATATGAGAATCTACATATTTAATATAGAACAAGAATACACCATAGACATTCATGTCATGATTATTAGGAAAAAAAGAATCAAATTCATTTGTTTGCATAAAAAAGAATAACAATTATGAAATAATATTTTTCAACAGTCATCAAGTATCTAGGCTATCTCATCCATAACAGGCGTGTCATGTTTTCATCAAGACACCACTCACTTTTCAATAATCTCTTCCTCTTCTTTAAATAAGAAAGTTCAAAATTTACAGGATAGGCATAACCACGCTATCAATGTGCTATAGTTTTGATATAGTCCCTTTACTTGCAAGTTCCACCATCTCAATATTAAAAATGTTTATTAATGAAACACACTCTCCATTGATATATCAATATTATCATTAGATTTTTTTACTTAGTTTCATAAACACTCATATGATTTCCAACACTTTTCTTAAACATTAATTATAAACATATCCTATCGATGCTTTACTTGCAATGTTAGGGTAACAATAAAATATTTTGTAATGAGTTTATATCCTTTTCCAACAATTAAACCATCATTATCCTTGAATTATTTCCCCAGTTTATCACTTGTCATTTCATACAAATAACAACTATTCACAACTTCCAATCCTGACAGTTTTAAATTCTATAGGTTATCACCATGACCCTTACCAATCTTATTGTTCAATTCTCTCATCAATATCCTTAAGAGAATTTTATTATTCATACAATCACCCCTTCACTTCCCCATAGATATATTTATGTTTTCTACATTAGTCTCAATTTCCTAATATTCCATGTCTAGTATATTCAAAGATGGAAATATTATCAAATAGGCCTTGATTTTTCACATTGAGTCATCATGGTTTCTTTTCCTCGTCTCCTAAATGCATGAAATTGTTACACTTGAAATGTTGCTACTATTATTCCAATAACATAACTTATCTTCCTTCAATTGCTCAATTTTATTATGGATTCTCTTCTTTAGTGTAATGTTATCATACCCTTTAGGGCCATTGAAATGATCCTCTTTATTATTCAACTGCATTAGTTGATCGTCAATGTTTCCTTCCTTTCTTGAGATAGTTGTCTATTTATATATCTTTTTCCATCATGTTATTCTGATAATAGCTTTTTTTTTCTCACAAGGCTAGTTTCTTGCTATCTTCGATTTATACTCATCACTTCCATGAAATTGCACCACTATTTCCTCACATCTCCACGAAACAACAATTTTCTCTTTAATTCCTATCAAGCTTTTAATTTTACATTATCAAGCACACAATATGCATATTGTTTTCTTTATGGACTCATCAATACATGTTTACTAACATAATTTCATAATCACCTTTATGACAATCGTCCTGCTATAGGGAGCATATAAAAGGGTGCCATCCTCCCACTTTAGACTAATTCTAAGTTTTTTTCTTCTGCTTAACATATGATATTTATTACTTGTTATAATTTATGAATTATAAAAAATTATCAAAATAATTGATTGGCCCTTTTGATCAATGCATGGAAAAATAGATGCAACTGTAACTATCAACATACACAAAATTGGACAAGAAAAATAATCTTCACGAAGTCTACGATTCCAATTATTTTCAAAGGCCACCTAATAGCTACCTAAAAACGTGACTAAAAAACATTCCAATAAAATAAAACTAAAACATGACCAATACTTCAAAATAATTACTATATAAAATTATATTTTTCAAAATTAGAATTAAATCGCCAAGAGTAAAGACCAAAAGAGTAGTGAGACAATAAAGTTACAATTATTATTTCACTTTCCATCATTTTCATGTTCATATCTAATTTTTATTTTATTTTTATTTTAGATATATTAAAAGTCCTTTATAAATTCATAATAACTTCCATTACTTTAATAAATTAATTTACATACGAATATTTGAGAAAATGAAAATAAAAGCATTGTCAAACCCACAAAACATTTTTGTAAGTCTTTTTTTTCTTCTTCTTCTAGATATCCTCCAATTTGCAAACTTACAAAAGACCTAAGTTCAACATAAATAAATAAAAGGCATTTTTACGAAAGACAATAGCATTTGGTCTCAAATCAATATTATATAAAATTATAAATTAATGTTAGAAAAATCTTTATTTATTTTTTTCTTTTAATAATTTTTAATACCCTTATCAATTAATACCCTTTGATAAGAAAACATTATAATTGATAAACATATAATAAGGAAGACTATGTGTACAATTAATAACAATAAATTTAAAATTGATTTTTATTTTTCATCTTATCAACATAAATAAAAAAAATTAAACACAACACATTTATAGTTGTTTTACTGGAGTTATTCACCCTATATTATGGGATTTATAACCTCTTAACCAATTAAAAATAATTTTATATCTTATTATAAATTTTACCTTTTACAAACCAAAAAAAATATTTCTTATTATCATAACAAGATGATATACTTTCAAATTCTAAATTCACATTCTAATTATTTTTCTTAATTTCAAAACCCATTTTATTTACCGAAATAATAAATTTTAATATTCATTTTTTTTTACCTCTCTTCCTAATTAAATTAAAAACAAAAAACATTTTAATACTCACGGTATCAAATATTTTGGTAACATGTGTTAACAATTGTGGGCTCATATTTTGTCCGATTTCAACCAACACTCACAATAAATATCCCTTCTTTAACATGGATTATAAAATTCTATTACATCACAAAAACTATAAACTTTGGTCATCATGGTATTCAAAATATGTTTCTTACCTTATTAAGTATTATGTAATTAAAAATAAATAAATAAATAAAAATTAAAACTGAATATGCAATTTATATGTATAGCATATAGTCATTATTTTTTATTTTATTTTTTTCTATTTTTTTTTAAATCGCTACACAAAAAACCATTGTTGGCATTCCATGGCCTTGATATGACCATTGTCCTGTGGTCGTTGCTTTCACGCTGGCATGCAAAGTGAGAACCTGTCTTCGGCGTTCCGCGTGTACCTACCACTGACGCAGCCCAGCCACACTGGCCCACAGCTCTACATGTCTCGGGTTTAATCGGCAGTCGCTGGATATACAATACGGTGGTCTTTTTTGGTGGTCTCATGCAAAGGTGGTAGTCGACGTTGGTTGGTGGTTGCGAGCAATTATTGCCGCATTAAATTCCTCCCTATGTGCCTTGGGCCTAGCTCCTTCGCGCGTTCTTTGCCAAAACACCTCGGTTCCTCGGTCATTCGAGATAGTTCTATTCTGGTATTCGGTTGCTGTGAGGGTTTGGGTATGTTCTCTGTCTGGTTCTTGCTTCGTGGAGTATGGAGGTCTCCGTACCCTCGTTGAGGGTCACTGTGGATGGTTGTAAGTCCTCCACACCTGGTTGTATGTTTGCCAGTCTCCGGTGGGTTGAAATCTCTCTGGTTCCGTTGGTGCATTCGCTTGTTAGTGCACACCGTAAGTCCTTCAGTCTCACCCTACCATTCTTTTGTTGTGGTGTGGTTATGAAGTCTAGGGTCTTGTCTGGTTATTGTCTTCGATTGTTGTTGTGCTTTCACTATTACGATACTGTTGCCTCTGCTCTGGTTTGGTTGCCCTGCTATGGTTAATAGGTACCTATGGTCACCGTTCTATGCGTGGTTTGTTTAACTTCTGTCATTTACAGTTGTCAAGCAACACATTATCAGTTTTCGGCAGTTTGCAACAGGTAATTTCTCCTTCCTTGATTCAATTTTGGCTACCTATTGGGGTTTGTACTAACCAGAATCGTTCCTCTAGTCTCAGCTTCAGCTATTCGGCTTGGCTCTGCTCGTCTACTCTTCGGTCTGCTTGCTCAGGTAACTAAATACGAAACCCTACTGTTCTATAACTGTTTTAAGTGGATTCTTGGCAATGTACAGTTGTTAACATTGCCCTATTGTATTTGCAGGTCACGGCTCGACCTGGGCTCGTGGGTCCGCCGGTTTCCAGTTTTCCAGGGGTGGCATAACTTGCATGTAGGCTCTAGCACTACACTTGTCAACACACTATTAATTCTTGGGCTTTCTGTAGTTTTCATTTTGTTGTTTGTGCTTGTCATGCACAATCGTTATTTTCCTGTGGAATTTTGGTTTCGGCCACCTATTCTAGTTAGTCATATGTTGACTAGTTCTTGGGGTTTCTGTTCTCAAACCCTAGGCCAGGGTTTGTCCAATTTCTAGACGCGACACTTGTGGGTTTGTCATCAGATACTTTTGTACTTGTATGTTGGTCGATTTCAATGAAAACTAGACTATATTGTTACTGTATTACATGGAAATTATGAGGAGTCGTTTTTTAGGGAAATACCTTTTCCTGTAGGTTGCTTTTCTGCTTTGGTATGCGGTCCTGTTTACTTCTAGGTCTTTGGTTGTGACACGCTTGTTGAACTATGTCTCTTCACGTCGGTCTTCCGTTTTGTGACTATAAAACTAATTAGTTTTGTTGTAGACTGTTCATTTAACGAGAATATAAGAAACGACAAGACCTCACCGTGGTCTTCCTCTATTTGTCAATAATGTTAATTTCAAATCAATAAGAAGAAAAAAAATTAATCTTCAGCAGACAGACAATGTACACAGATGAATGACTTTTCTGAAATAGATTTGTTTCTTTATTTTGATATCATAAATTTGCAGAACCTTGCTTTGGTCTTACATTGCTGTTTTTATATCTTGTTATTATAGTTAATTTGAAACTGTCACTGTTTGTCAGTTGAACAGAAATAGTTTGTTGGGTAACCATAGTTTAGTTGTCATTTACAAGATCTGCCTATGGAAAATTTTGTCTTTTTCTTTCCTAATTTAAGAGATCAATTCCTAACTGACACTTATTTCTATCAAACTTATAATGACCCTAACCGACACTTAACTTTGACTTTTAGCAATTAGAAGTAAAATAAACAAACATTTGTCTTATGACTTCTTAAACTAGAAAATAAAAGAAAACATTCCAGATACTTGTCAACCTTCTAACCTGGCGAGACTTCACCCGGTCATGGTGAGCTAGATGCTCCTGCATCAGGCTCCCAGGGAAAAAAGAAATCATGGCTCCGGTCCATGAGCTTCTAGACTGAAGTTACTGTCTGTTCAATCTGACTGGCATCAAGCCATGAACTCTCCTTGATAGGATGGTTCTTCCACTTGACCAGGTACTGCATATATTCCTTCCGCCGAGTTCGTTTAACCACCTGAGTATCTAGAATGCTTTCGATCTCGGGAGGTTGAACGTAAGGCATCTGTCTCTTCCAAGCTTCCTCGTCTTCCTGGGTGCTCTGTGTCGGTCGCGTGGTTCCATCTTCTTCCTTTCCCTCTGGGTCAGCCGTGTATGGGAACAGGTCTGCTACGTTAAAGATAGGTGAAATGCCTATTCCAGGTAGTAGTTGTATCTCGTAGGCATTCGCTGAAAAATTCTGAAGAATTTTACAAGGCCCTATCTTTTTACACTTCAATTTATTGTACGTACCTTTGGGAAAGCATTCTTTGCATAAATATGTGAGGACTTCATCCCCCACATCAAACTGTACTTCCCTTCTCTTGAAGTCTGCATGTTGTTTGTACTTTAAGTTGCTATCCTGTAATTTCATCTTTACTTGTTCATGCAAATCTCTCATCGCGTTAGTGAAATCTTCCACATCTGCACTTCACCGTTGTTGCAGTCCAAGGTCCTGTACTTCATGCACTCCGCATGGATGCATGCCGTACAGGATCTGAAATGGAATGAAACCCGTGCTATGGCTAGGTGAGTCATTGTAAGCAAACTTTGCTTGTGCTAGCACTTGATCCCACATCTGTGAATTCTCCTCGACCAAGCTGCGTCACAGATTTCCCAGACTCCTGTTTACAACTTCTGTCTGCCTGTCAGTTTATGGGTGATATGCAGAATTGTAGCTTAGCTGTGTCTCCATTCTTTTCCATAAGGTAAGCGAAAAGTGTCCCGTGAACTTCACGTTCCTGTCTGAAAGGATAGATTTGGGCAATCCATGTAACCTGACAATCTCATTGAAAAACAAGTGGACCACATGGGTGGCATCACTGGTTTTTATACACGAGATAAAATGTTCCATCTTTGAGAACCTGTCAACCACTACCATTACCGAGTCGTATCCTCACTGTGTCTTGGGTAGACCTAAGATGAAGTCCAAACTAATTGAGTCCCAAGGTCGGCCTAGAACAGGTAACAATGTATAAAGCCTTGTGTTTTGTCTGTGACCCTTTGCTAACTGGCACACTTTGCATCTGGCCACAAACCGTTGTACATCTCTCTGCATATTTGGCCAAAAATAAAAATGACTAAGCTGCTTGAGGGTCTTATCTATGCCGAAGTGTCCGGCCAAACCTCCACTATGCTTCTCACGAATAATATTCTCCCTCATCGAGCAGTCAGGTATGCACAACTGTCCTCTCTTAAAGAACAACTTTTCCTGTAGATTGTAGTCCAACCAAGGACTGTTGTCTCTCACTAAAGGGTTCTGGCATGCCTCATAGGCTTCTTTAAAATCTGTATCTCTCTGGTACAAGTTCTGTAAGTGCTCAAAACCCAGCACATGCACAGTGCTTTCTTGCAGAAGTAGAGCTTTCCTACTCAGCGCATCAGCTACCTTGTTTGCTTGCCCGCTAATGTGCTTCAATGCAAAATTGAAACTTTGTAAATACTCTACCCACTTGGCATATTTGTGGTTGAGTTTGTGTTGCTGCATTACATACTGTAGTAGATAGTTATCTGAGAACAGCACAAATTCATTTCCCAATAAATAATGCCTCCGGTGTTTTAATGCCTGTATAATAGCATAGAAATCCTTATCATATGATGAGCATTTCTGTCTACTCTCGTTCAGTTTCTCGCTGAAGAATGCTACAAGCTTATCCTCCTGACTGAATACAGCCTATTGATGTCCCGCTGGCATCACAACGAACCTGAAATAACTTCTTGAAGTCTGGTAATCTCAGGATCAGCCTCTCAGTATTCTTCTTTTTCAATAACTGGAAACGTCTCTCTGCCGCCTCTGTCCATCGGAAGGGTTGGCTGGCCTTTTTGATGGTATCTAGCATTGGTGCACAAATTTCGCTGAAATTCTTTATGAATTTCCTGTAAAACCTGGCTAATCCATGAAAGCTACGTACCTCAAATAAACTTTTCGGAGATGGCCAATTCACTATTGTTGCCACCTTCTCCAGATCCATCTTCAGTTCATTCTTTGCTATTACAAACCCCAAATAAATCAATACCTTTTGTAGAAAAGTACATTTCTTCAAATTTATTAGTAGTTTATTCTACTGTAATTTCTCCAGCACCTTACACACATGTTGTAGGTGTTCTTCTCTTGTCCTCCTGAAAATAAGGATGTCATCCAAGTAAACTATTACGAACTTCTCAATATACACCTTCAGCATCTCATTCATTAACCTCATGAATGTACTGGGTGCGTTGCTCAGCCCGAATGGCATGACCAACCATTCGTATAGCCCATCATTCATCTTAAAGGTTGTCTTCCATTCGTCACCCTCTCGTATCTGAATTTGATGATACCCACTTTTCAAGTCTATCTTCGAGAAATAAGCTACCCCGCTTAAACAATCCATGATATCATCCATCCGTGGCAGTGGGAACCTATATCAGATGGTGATTTTATTGATGGCCCTTCTGTCGATGCACATCCGCCATTCTCCTCGCTTCTTGGGAGCGAGAACCATTAGAATAGCATAAGGGCTTAAACTCTCCCTTATCAATCCCTTGTCCAACAACTCCTGCACCTACTTCCTGATTTCTTCATTATCCTTGGGGCTCATTCGGTATGCCGCTTTGTTCGGCAAACTGGCTCCGAGTATGAAGTCAATGTGATGACTGACGCTCTGTTTGGGGGGTAACTTGTCTGGCAAGTCATCTACAACTATGTCTGCAAACTCCTCCAACATTTGTTGAATCTCTGTAGGCAAGTCTGATATTTTCGTATGCAACAAGACTTTCCTTCCTTTCTTTACCACCGCATAACCTACCTCACTATCCTCCATCTGTTTTAAAAATTGTTTTCTGCTGACCAATAGTGTTCTTGGTTCACTGGTATCTGCTGTCCCTTCTTCTTTGATGAGTACAAGTGTATGCTTGATTCCATCCTTCTCAAATTTGTAACAGTTTATCAATCCATCGTGGACCACCTTCTGATCGTACTGCTAAGGCCTGCCCAACAGTATGTGACATACATCCATCAGCATGATGTCACAAATAACTTTGTCCTTGTATCTGCCTATCTGAAACTCGAACTCGCTCTGTTCATCCACCAACAATTGATGGCCTTTTTGCAGCCATGAAACTCTATATGGATTGGGATTCTTTGAGCGTTTCAGCTCCAATTTTTCCACCATCTCTGTGGACACTAAATTGTCAGTACTTCCGTTGTCAATAATTAATTTACAACACTTACCTCGCGACTTCCAAATCGTCCTGAACAGAGCTTTCTGCTGTGTCTGTTCGGTGATCTTCTTGACTAGTTTTAATAGTACTTTATGCAGCACCAAAGCTTCTCCCGTCTCTGGAGCATTCTTTACCTCTTGAGAGAGTGCTATTGCTTCATCTGGTTGTGCCACATATGCGCCCCACTGTCCAGCTGGATCTGCTTCTGGACATTCAAAGGAGCAGTGCCCCCATCTATGCCACCTATAACACTGATAACCAGCCCCTCTACCTCAGCCATTTCCCCTACCTCGCTGGGACGACCTATCTCCTCTCACACTGTCTCCTCTATTTGCTGATCCAGAAGCTTTCGAACTGCTAGCTTCTTCGTTGTTGTTAGTAGTTCAGCCCCTACCATAGGACTGGCCTTTTCCTTTGCTGGCCCCTCGTCCTCTCCGGGCATTCTATCTTCTGGTAATTTTCTCCTCAGCCTTTATTGCACTCTGATATTCTTCCTCAGTGTTGTTCAGAGATAAAAACTAATTTCATCAATATCCAACCTCAGCCCATTAACATACTTGGGTGTTCTTTCTATCGTATCCTCTGTATATCCTTCCCGAAAATTCACTCGGTAGAACTCCTTTACCGTCAATCCTTTCTGTCTCAGATTCTACACCTACCTGTGCAATGCAATCTGATAGTACCTTGGCAAAAACCTGCCCTTTAACTTGGCCACCATTCTTCACCAGGTTTTAATCGGCGCCTTATTCAATATCTTCCTCTCGTTCTGGACATTATCCCACCATAAGGTTGCGTGTCCCTTCAATTTCGTCGCAGCGAATTTGACTCTGCGGTCTTTGCTGACTTCCTCGCACTCAAAATACTTATCCATATCACTAATCCAATCCAATAAAACTTCGATAGACAGGCTGCCATCATACATCGGGAGTTCTGGCTTGGATTTACTACTTGCTACTAAAACAGATCTCAACAATCTCACTTCTACGGATTCACCTTCTCATCCATCTGTTGCTACTTCTGCTTCCTCTTCACTAGCATCACCTAATTTTGGATCATTTCGTCTACCTGCCCCTACTGCCTCCAAACGGGCAGCAAGAATTCTGATCTGCTCTCTCAACCCTTCGTTTGCCAATCTTCTATTACCCCTGCCACGACCTCACCTTACTCTCTCCATCCCTACTACTAACATCAACAATCTGCTCTCATACAACTCTGATGCAGCCCAGCCACACTGGCCCATAGCTCTAGGTGTCTCAGGTTTAATCGGTGGTCGCCAGATCTACAATACAGTGCTATTTTCTGGTGGTCGCATGCAAAGGTGGTATTGGACGTTAGTTGGTGGCTGTGAGCAATTATTGCTGCATTTAATTCCTCCCTGTGTGCCTCAGGCCTGGCTCCTCTGCGCATT
>APFE030196306.1:0-30131 GCA_000404065.3 Pinus taeda
CGACGGGCCCACATCTGAAACCTCCATTTTGAATCCACAAGAACCAAAATGGAGGTGTCGGCAGCTCTGAATATTACTGCACTGAATGCTCCTCACTGTGAATTGGAATATTTACCTTTGATAGATGAAGATTTCCAAATTAAAGACTTGCATTTTGATGAAAGTCCCCTTTTGAGCTATTATCGCTGTAGAGACGAATACTCAAAGGGGCACGATCTTATAGGGTTGTGGGAATCCAATCTCCCAAGGTATCTCATTCCTTCAGTCATTTATTTCCCAGAAATCATCCATTACTGCCATTCTAACTATGATCTGACTCAAAGAGCTGTAATATCCCCTGACCAAAGTGTTCTTTTCCCCATTACTCCCCAAGCTATCAATATGATGCTCCATTTTGAACCTGGTCAAAACCTCACTCCCTTGTCCATTGGGGAATTGCTTGAAAAATCTACTTGGTTGTCCCCTGAAGAGGTAATTAGAAGATCACATCCTTGGATAAAAAGTCTTAATACTAGTCATAAGATTTGTTTACTCCAAGATTGTTATCAAATCTATTCAAACAGAGGTTAGAAAGCATAACAGCTAAAGAGTATCAATGGTTAAAGTGTATCAGGTAAAAGTCAGTGAAAGTTAAAACGAAGTTACAGAGCAGTCAAAGGTAAACAATAAAAGTGAATACAGAAGGCAGTAAAATGGTAAAAAGAGATGATAATACTTTCACCAATATTTAGGTTTGTCTAAAGTGAAAGTAAAACAGTCAAAAGAGCAAGAAAGTAAAAAGATGAAAAAACATAACAAGAAGGAACATTTTTGCAGAAATTGCATATTTTAGTCACAGTTTTGCAGAAAATATTGTGATCAATCCAAGATGAATTTTACAAAAATGAAGGAGTTTTATGTTCTTAAGAGGGACATCTACAAAAACCTCTCTCACTTTTCTAACAGCCATTATGGTTTTGGAAATATTAAACAATGTTGGAAAGCACTTTTTGCAGAAAATTTCAGTTTAAGTCATCATTTTTCAGAGAGTATTTTGGCCAATAAAAAATACTTCATACAAAACAGAAGGAGGTTTTTGTTCCTAAGATATGCATCTACAAAAACCTATCTCAGTTTTCTCACAGTGATTTTATAATGAGAGATACATGCGCATCTTTACAGGCCATTTTCAGACTCTGTAAAACTCTATTTTACACATATTTTTTACAGAGACTATTATGTATAGCTGGGGAGGAATTTTGGGAAAATGAAAGAGGTTTATCTCACCAACATATTGATATACAATAAAATCTTTCTCTTTTTACATATCTATTACATATTGAGAAATAAAAAAATATCATTGGACCCCAAGTTTGCAGAATTGTTGGAGCAGATTGCACAAAGAAAGGAAACAGTTAGTGACCTTGGATGCCTCATCGATCAACTAAGCAGTTGGATTCAAAATTTGAATTGTCGTCTCAGTTTTTTCTTGTCACACCTATCCATACAAAATAGTGCCAATAGAATGCATTAGTTTGGACGTGTCCTTTAAAATTAAGTTCTATTTATGTAAATAGTTTGGAGAGATTTGTGAACCATTTTGATATTTGTTTCAAGAATATTTAGTTTAGAATTGGTATAAATACTCCACTCTTGGAAGCATGGAGGGGGATTCCATTACTTGGCTGTAACATTGAAACTTCAGAATAAAAGCGCTTGGAGAAATTTTTCGTGGCTTGGCTGGATGAGGATTTAAAGCACAGGACTTGTTGCAGGATTCATGTGTTCGACAGCAGTTCAATAAGTGTTTCTACCCTTTCTCTGAAATTTTATATCAGTCTATAATATCATCATATCCATTCCTGAATAATTTGCATAAGAGATTGAAAAAGAATTTTCTTAATTGTACTCTGTTTCCAAATGTTATTATTTTTGATGTTTTCCTCTAAATTAGTTATAAGCATGAATTCTTAAATGCTCTTGCTTTGCTAATTTAAACACTGTTGGTTACTATAACAAAGGATTCTTCATTGCTCTTTGTTTGTAGTCATTTCATTTCTTTCCTTTGGACATGGTGAAAGACTCTTAGTTTCCTTTCATCCCTTCAAAATCATCCCATCCACTTTAAATTTTAAGGATTGTTCTTTGTCAGCTATCTTGCCCACTAAATACCATCTTGTGCTTAGAATAGAAATCCAGTAAAGCCATCCTTTGACTCCATAGTCCAATGGACTGAAAGCTCTCAATCTTGCCCTAGTTTGTGGATTCCACCATTTTCCCAAAACAAACTCTTGAATCTATAACTAGCCTAAAACCTTCCAAGAACAAAGATAAATCATAAAGAGAGAACCCTCTCTAGATGCAGAATGGCTAGATTCTGCATCTAAAAGGTTGGTTTGTCGTTACCTCGGGTATACTTTCCTCTTACACAACTTCTAGGAAAACCTGAGTGATAACAGAACCTTTAGCTCTACCTTTCTTAAATTCTCTATACATTTCCTCCACCATGGCTTTCATGGTCAGAAAACCATCCATGAACTGGGAGTCTGATTCCAAGGGGTTTTCTTCTAACATTTTCCTCTTATAGTGGACTCTTCCAATTTCAAGGTTAGCTTCAACCAGCTCTCCTTCTCCTAATTTAAGCTTTGATCTAGTTAGCATTCAACAACAAAATCCAGCACAAGCTTGTCTAACCTTAGTAACCTGGAGCTCTGATACCACTTGATCTAGAATTTATCCAGGACAAAGAATTAAAGGTATTACAAAATCACATGCATGGATGTGCCTATGTTACTTTATGCAATGGATCGATAAGATTGCAAAATACATAGACACTGAGGCAGTTAGGGAAAACATAACAGGAAAAACATATAATACAACAAGTTTAATAAGGAGTTCACCCAATGCTCCTGGGCTACGTCTCCTGGTCCAGCTTTCAGTGGTGGCCTCTCTATTATGTTTTCAAAGCAGAGTTTCTTTACAATAGTGAGCTCAATTTGAGTCTTACTCAACAGATATGAATCAATAGGATTGGAGTACACAAACTCTCCTTACTAGTACTTGACCTCTACTGGTCATAGTAGCATGAGTCCAATTTGAAACCCATACATGACAGGCCTATGCCGGGCAGCTAGCTTGAACCTCTCAATCTTTCTCTGGAGTGCACAGACTCTCTAACTCTCTCTGGATCTATCTAGCTCAATGTTGCCTTTAGGTCATCTCGGCTTCTTCTCTCTGTTCTCTGCTCTTAGCTTTCTGCGTCTAACTAACTCCTCTCTGTGTGTGTTTTTATGCTTCTATCAGTTCATGGCTTTAATGCCAGTCTGCTTTCTGTTGATTCGTTTCTGCTTCCCGACATTCTGGTTTTCTTGCCTCTGTCCGTTTGAACTCCCTTGTTCTACGTCATCATCACTGTGTAATGCTTCACAGGGAGGTGGCCACATATTTTGTAATGGTTAAGTGCGTCAGGTTCCTTAGACACATTTGAATGGTCGTTATTTTCGTTTGCTCCAAGATGCCCGTGAAACACGAATCTTCTGTCAACTCATCGTCCACGTCGGACTTCAAATCCCATGTAATCTTGCTTTACAACTTTGTCAAATCCGGTCTTTTATTGGGACGCGCCTCCGCCATTGATCTGGGTCCCCCAGATCCTAGGGTCGCCATTCATATCGGGCAGGTAAGTAGTGTGACATTTACCCATCCGATGTGAGTGGTTTTCTCTCTCTTCCACCAGATGTGCGTCACTCAATGTGTGCCATCGGGCGGGACTCGGTCAAAACTACTTACCGCCTCGAGGCCTTCCAATATCCTGCTAGTTTTGTGGAATCCACGGAACCAAATTTATTACTTTTCCACATTTCATAGCCATTTCGAGTCTGGGCACTTCAGTGCTTTCCTTCATTGAGGGGGACACCCTGCGATACGCAATTCGCACTTTAGCACTAATCACATATCAAAAACCACCCCCATTTCCTGAATTAGCCTCTAGTTTTGCCAATTTCCATGAGCGCGCATCACCATGGGCCAATGGTCTGCGCGCTTGATTGAGGGTCCTCTTTGCTCCGTGCTGATCACAATTGCAAATTTCATGAAGATTCCTTTTGATAGCTTGATCTTTCTAAGACTTGAATCTGTTTGGCATAATTTGAACGAGTTTATGAAAACTTAGAGAGTTTTAGGATCCAATTTGGATCACCAACCTTACATCAAGACTCAAAAGCGTACTATCGGGCCTGTGATGTATGTCAACAGACTGGGAAACCATTGCAGAGGGATGAAATGCCACTCAATCCACAGATGACGCTACAACCGTTTGAAAAATGGGCGATCGACTTTGTAGGCCTTATCACACCTCAAGAAAATATGGGTGCACGTTATATCATCACCGTGATAGAATACTTGACTCAATGGGCGGAAGCACAACTGGTTAAGCATTGCACGACTGCTACAGCTATGATATTTTTGTTCGATCATGTGTTGACACAGTTTGGATGCCCAAAAATTCTAATGAGCAACTACGGAACGCACTTCCTAAATGAAACTATCAGCGCACTCATTGAGGAATTCCATATATATCATCAGCAAAGTACGTCGTACCTATTATGGAGGTAAATCCCCTCTGCGAACAGAGGCGATCCCTACTAGCCCAAATGGGGTCTAGCAACAATCAAACAACGCTAACACGTAGGTTCCTAATTGAAAATCAAAGACCAATGATGAGGGCCTACCTGGATTCCAACGCTAGAACTTGTGGAAGAGTCGACGCTCCCATTCCTTTGCTCCGACCGGTCACGATCCCCACGATCCTCATGAATGGACACCTGCACATGCAAAGAACGACACAAACACAAGAATAGAATCCAAGAGATGCAACTATATATCAGTCAGAAAGGATATAACTCAATCATCATTACAAAGACAATAAGAGTGGAACCATAATGATAGTCGTCTATTATTGATAAACAAAGAAGAATACAACCATAGTTCTGACGTCAAATCCTCCTTTGGCTGGGTGATTCAGCAGCACATGCCTTGCAAAGCTTGTTGGGAAAGTGGAACAAGCCTCTCTCTCCTTGGTTACTTGGACAGAATCTCCTCACTTTAGATTTAGCCTTATGGGAATGAGAAAGGCTTCTTGTAGCATGAACTTAGCAATTCTCAGACTTTGGGACTTGTAAACTAGCACTCAAAACTAACTTGTCAAAGGCAAAAGGAAAAGCTTTTATAGATTAGAGGGGAAGGAGTTAGGATCATCCACAATATTCATGGGATTGGCTTTATCACTAAGAAGCTTCCATGAGAGGTGGAGAACTACTTCCCTCCTATGGAGATTCAAAGCCAAACTAAACCAACTCAATATAGATTCAGTTCATGAGTGGGTTAGGAATAACCTTTGTAAGTTTGTTTGTTAAAAACTTTACCCAACTAGGCTAGCGCGAGTGTGACTCTGAGACAGAGCGCCAGCTAGTGTGCCCTCTTTGGAGGATTTCCCCCATTGGCGCTAGTGATACACAGTGAAACCACGCCAATAGAAAAATGGCTATTTTTATGGGTATTTTGCAAAAGGTGTCTTCAGGGCATATGAAGTTCATACTCAAGGGGATATAATGCAAGTCTTTCTAGGTCATGTCACTTCTCACAAGTCCCGAAATGAGTCACCCAAGGTGTGGGAGAAGGGGTAACAGGGACGGTGACAAATTGCTATGTAACAGATGCCCCCTAAACCATGAGGCCCGAAAGAGAGAGAGGGGTGAAATGCTTTACAAGAACATGGCCAACCAAAAACACTGCCGATAGAGAACCTGCGTGAAGAAGTACAACTGATATCTCAAGTACATGATGTATGTGGTATGGGCGCAGCCATACATAGCAAAGTACATAAAAACTAGATCCAAGGTATGGGCACAGCCATCCAGTAAGGATCGATAAACAGACTCAGGCATGGTTGCAGCCATCCAATGAATGAGTAATGTAATGATCATAATAATCTACAAAATCGCAACCTGGATCTCAACAGACAAAATCTAGGGTCCTGTGCTCCATCTCGACCCGAACAAAGTACAAGTTCAAGCATGTGAATATGGGAGTCGAAGTCGAACATGCAAGAACATCGTCTGATTACCAGTCAATGATGAAAACTGTTAACAGACGCGAGAGGTACCACCAATAATGACAATGGTCCTCAAACCATAGGTACAATCTACCGGTGTGTGAATCAGTGAGACGACATCGAACACCCGTAGAATCATTCGATCGGAGGCCAATGATGAAAACTTGTGGTCGAAACACGAAGAACCTGCCATTGAGGCATGCAGGCTCCAAGGCACCTGAAGGGAGTCTCTGGGTCAACTTCCTGGATAATGAGCTGAAGTCGACAGGAAGTGACCTTAATCGAAGGTGGGCCATAATGTTTCCCACATCATCGACACGAGACAGAGAAGGATAAGATGTTTGTGAATCAGGATTATGTGAGGTATCAGAGGGAGGTTGATTATTCTACAGAGGTCAACTTCTCTTGAACATATCGGCGGCACGACAGTGGACTTGGCAGTATTTGACATCAAATGATCATAGGTCATGGTGACAAGGCAACGAGTAGATGAGAGGTAAAATAGGATCACCCAAACCCACAGAGGCAAGTGAAAAATGAGATGAGATGTCCCCACCCAGACACGAATGCAAACAAGTGCCATGTTCAAGAGTGACATACTACCGACACGATAATAATTATGGTTCCATTTTCCCCACCATTATTGGTGAGTACCCCGGTTATTTTTTGATGAAAAGCTTGACGGGGATAGCATATGCTTGAAAGGCGTCATTTCGACGGAATCCGATGTCATTAAGTTTTAACGAGTTTGACAAGGGAAAACTCGGCGTCTTTTCATGTTTAGAGAGTTTGAAAAGACAGCAAAAAAGGAAACTCCAGTGGTGTCCCTTTTCGTAAAGTTGTGTCTCTCGAGCCCGAAAAAGTATAAAACAATGCTCGAAAGAACCGCCCGATCATTACGATCGAGGAGTACTTTTCATGAGTAGTGATTTCGACCTGAAAAAGTAAAAAAGTGATCGAAACCACGTCACTTCGTAACCATTAACGAACCTGAAACGATAAGGGTCCGACGATCTTTTCGTCTTTACACGATCGGAAAAGGGTTTAAAGACGACTGCCTCTCATTTACATTTAACGAGTCGAGAGGAATAACTCGGCATTCTTTTCACATTTAGAGAGTCAGAAAAGAGAAGAAAGATGACTCCATAGCAACTTTTTCGTGTATTTACCAAGTCCGAAAAAAAGTATAAAATACAACTCGTTTCGTCACCTACATCACACAAACACCTGTCGCTGCACAAAAACCAATGTAAAATCCATTTTCGACACAAATATACACTAAAATATTATAAAAAGACTTTTAAAACCTATTTAGGGTTAAAAAGGCTATAAACATGTGAAAATGGTAAAAACAAGAATTACTTTTCAATTTTACCTCATTGGAGAGTGAGAATAGTGCTTTTGGTGTGCGATCTCCAGGCGAAGATTGCGACGAATCCATGTGACCATTCGGAGCACCGTTAGTTCCAGGTAAGAGGTTTCCTCTCCTACTCCATTTTTGTCCAATTTTTTATTTCTTTAGCTTGTTTTATCATCCTCTGTGGAGGGAATTGCAAAAAGTAGGGTTGCACCCATTGGTGCAGGTTTTGGGCACGGACCCGCGCCAATGGGGCATTTTTCTACAAAGGCTCGCGCCAATGGCCGAGCGCACCCATTTCTCAAAATTTAACAATTCTAAAGCCATTTCCCTGCATTTTTTAATTTCCCAAGGATCTAATTTGATGTTTTTGACCTTGTGATTGCAGGAAAACACACAAAATGGTACTCCAATGGAAGGAAAGAGAGCATGACCAGGTAGACGTATTGGCCATAGCAGATGAAGACTGCATGGAAGCCCTTAGAGCTTGCAGGCTCAAGAAATACTTTCTCTTGTCCTATCTACGAGCTCAGCCAGAGCTCTTGCGATATTTAATCAACCTGTGGGATGAACATGATCAAGTGTTCTGCATACGGGACCAAGTACTGGAACTAGATGTATTTGACATCTATTTCATCACTAGACTGTTGCGTAGAGGGCCGGTGCCCCTATTGACAGGTAGCAGGCCATCCGGTGAAAAGATGGAGGAGGTGAAGGCTCGAGTTTGCCCAGGGGCAAAATATGGATCCGACAGCTCAAAAGTGGATATCTCCACTGTTCCGGACCTAATACTCAGAGCTCTATTGTTCACCATCGCACGAGATGCGGGGGCACAAGCACCCCATGAAGCTACAAAGAATCACCTGATCCTAGCTATAGAATGTCTCAACCCGACGATCTTCAATTGGGCGACAGCGGTGACGACCAATATGAAGAGGCAGCTTACAAAAGGTAAACGGGGAAAGCTGCAGCAGTTTGGGTACGGTTCCATTCTGTGATGTTCTTCTTGGAACGTGTGCCAATATTTCAGGGCCAACGGGCGTTTGTACCTGATTCGGCGCCTCGAGAGCCTAGGATGGCTCATTGGGCGACATTGATGCCGAGAGGGGGGGGAGACCAGCAGATGTCATGGAGGCCTGCGTTTTTTGGGTGGCTTCGCCGCCAAATGATCGTGGTTGAGGACTGGCCATATGTAGGGACGGACTTCACCGGTGACCCTAATCTCCCATTGCCAAAGGGAGAGGATTGGGATGAGGAGATAGGTATGACCTCATTTGGATTTTGCGTTTTATGATTTTTTTTGTTAATACATGCTTGTTCTAATAACATTTATATGCATATGCAGATGTTGGCCCAGAGCACCCAGCTGGCATGTCTCCTATTGCAAGGAGACACCAGGCTACAACAGATCCTTAGGAGGAGGGTGGTGATAGAGGGGAACTCATCCAAAACCTTGAGGGTATCACTCGAGGGATCTCGGATTATGCTCGGCTAGCAGATGTCCCGTTAGCGTACCGGAGGCACACGATGGGGGTGCACAATCGCATCCACTGACTCCTAAGATGTTTAGTGCGAGCAGTGACGTGCTACCATGAGCACCATAGGGATTAGATATCTCGGCTTTATTTCCATGCATATTTTTTGAGAGACATGTTGTCTCCGGATGTACTAAGACAAACATGTATTATTTTTTGATGATGCGCATGGTGCAAACATTTGGACACACACACACACACACATATATATATATCTATTATATATTATATATCTATATTATATATATATAATATATATATATATATATATATATATATACATATATATACATATGTTTTTATGATTTATTGTGTTTTATGCTTCTTATGCTATTTTAAATTACATGTTATGAAAATGTTTGTCCAATACATAATTAGCTAATGCATCGGTTAATGTATTAAAACGTCTTGGAATATTTTGATATGTAATGAAATCAAAATCCCTTTCTAACAACTTAAGACGTAAATACAACCTTAAAATCCGATGGTCTCTGATGGAATAACGCCCATTGAGCTGGTGGACGACAAGCTGAGAGTCCAAGTTCACAACTAATGTTCGAATACCGAGGTTAATCGCCTCAGCTAGTAACTCAATCACAGTACTATACTCAGCAACATTGTTCATGGTACAACCTAGACAAACCCCTTGAAGGTCTACTAACTCACCATGAGGATCGTAGATCACCCATGCCGTAGAAGACAAGTTGCGTGTACTGCGGGAGGCACCATCAGCGAAACCAACGTAAGGCGAACCAGACATCTGTCCAAGAAGAAAAAATACACAATAAGCGGAAATCACGCCGACACACCAAGACAAAATCATGAAAACATGCACACACAACACACTTGCTAAAGCACACGTATGTAAAAAAAGTAGAGTGCACGCATGATACTTGTTCAAGTCAAGCCCATTTCGGGACTTACCCTATTACACTACTTTGTGACCGGCCTAGATAATGTAGGCGTCATCTCGGCCCGTTTTGTAAAATGATCAACGACACTAATGATCCACCCATGCCCCCCAGCCGAGCGAGGCTTACAAGCTAGATGATCAATGCCCCCTTTTGCAAAGGGGTCGAGGGTAGCGACAGTGTGCAATGTGGAACTAGAACGAGTGGAAATCGAACCGATCGAAGCAAGATTCGGAGGTGGGAATGAAAAGACACCCATGAGGGCAGGATCTTTAAAGAGCCCAGCTCCCACACTCTCCAAGGGAATGGAGGTATGCTCCACAAAAGGCACGTTACCTTCGGAAGAGGAAGCGAAGAAGGAGAGTTGGTCTACCGTGACAATTTTCCCCTGATGAGGGAAATTAATGACATGAAAGAGGGATGAAGCCATGGCGCGCATGGCATATGTCCAGCTCCGGCCCAAAAGGAGTTTGTAAGTAACATTTGCATCAACAACTTCAACTTCCACTTCAACGGTCTTCCCTTCCAAAGTAATCGGTAAGCATTGGAGGATACCGTAAGGGCGAGATTCTCTCCCGTTAAAGGCTTCCAGTGTCGTTGGGGATTGACTCAAAGTCAAAGACCCAATAGCCTTCCAACAAGAAACAAACATAATGCAAGTTGAGGCGCCTTCATCAATAACCGTACGATGAATCGTTTTAGCATTGATGATGACTTGAATGAGGAAGGCAATCTGGTGAGGCAGTCTCGATACATGGCTCTCGAGATCAAAGGTGATCAAATCCGAGTCGGCCGAGTTGATGCCACCGGTAGCTGATAGCAGGGACTTCCTCTAGGGGGGGCAGCTCTTGAGAAATTCTAGAGAGGACATAGCTGACGAAGCCTGAGCTAAGTCCTCAACGATGTTGTAGTGCTGGGCAGCACGAGCATTAGGGTTGTAAGAAGATCGCCAGAGTACACCTTTAGGAGGGGGTTGAATAGGCGTCTCAGCGCTAGGTCTCTCGATATGGAGCAGACCAGAAATGGACGGAGGAGTGCTTGAGGGGACCTCAGGCTCCTTCCCGGCAGGTGACGGATATTCCTTTACTCGAGTCATAATATGAACGGGAATCGTTCCAACCATGAACACTTGGGAACCAAAGGGAGAAGAAGACGAGGATGGGTCAGCCACCATTTGCGTTTTCTGTGAGGGGAAAGGTCTTTCAAAATCGCAGGAGTCCCAGGAGCGCCAACCAATAAATGACTAACTTCAGACTACCTTGGGCAGTCTTTGGTATAGTGATCCTCGTCACAGATAAGACAAGGATACTTCGGTTTACATTTGGCTCCTTCCTCAGGTGGAGGTTTAGGGGAGTCCTGTTTGGGTTGATCAGATTTATTCTTCGCTTTCCCCTTCTTCTTTCCTTTCAAGGTTTTATCCACCGTGGTGGACTGGATGGCATTGACCTCGGAAGTATTTCCGGAAATAGACACACCCTGAGAAGTGTTTTCGTTTGAAGCATTTGATTTTTTCTTCCCAAGGTTCGCGGAAGATTTCTTTGAAGACGGATTTACAGATCCAATAACACCGTCAACAGATGGCTTTGGCGAAGCTTTGGATGTTCCGGGTCTCGAGGCATTAGGCAAATAATCATATAAGGTACCTGACTGAGAATAAACTAAGTCGAGGTACTGAGCACATGCAATAGCCTGCTCTTCAGTTACACAAGCTCCCATAGCAATGTCTCGCGCGATTGCAGGGACAACGGAGGTCATAAACCAATTGGTCAGGAGCTGATCAGGAATCCAGAACTTGATCAAACAACGACGTCATCTCCATTCATGAATATGATCAGATATGTGCATGGTCGTGTCCTGTTTAAGAGACTTGAGGAGATGCGTTCCCATCTCATACCGAATGGGCAACTGAAAATGAGTTAGAAATGCCATTGCCAACGAGTTGAAATCTTGAAAGGATCCACGAGTCAGCTCAATATACCACTTAGCAGTAGAGCCGGTGAGAGTCCTTTGGAAAAGGCGGAGCCAGATTGAATCGTCAAGCCACGAATTTGACGAACACCAAAGGTGGTAAGTCATAACGTGGGCTTGAGGGTCTTCTCCATCTTTGCCGTCAAATTTGCGACAATCATCGGGCATTTTGGTTGGAACTGGTGGCCAGAATGGATTATGAAGGATAGGATCATTAGTCAATTTGGACACATCTGGTAGTTCCAATGTTGCTAAGAAAGGTAACTGAGGATTGAAGGAGATCTATGGCCGTGGATAAGAGGTAGTACCATATTTCTAACCAGTTGCTAGTTGCCCCCATTGATTTTGTCCAGATGGACCTGGCCCATAAGGGTTTTGTCTGTAGGGATTCTGGCCATAGGGGTTATAGCCATAATTAGACGGTTGACCCTGGATCTGCCCCCCAGCACCCCATTGATTACCAACCTGGCCTGCAGGAGAAACATACTATTGCTGGTAATTCTGATAAGGAGCGACCTACATTTGTTGATAATTTTCGTACGGGGCAAACTAAGCTTGCCCATGGGGTTGCTGGTAACCATACGGTTGTTAGGCTCCATACTGAGCCTGGGGACCAGGCTGTGCTTGATAAGAAGGTTGGGATTGAAACTTGCCTTGCATCTAAAGACTAGTTTGAGTCTGGGGCCTAGCCTGGGGCTGAAAACCTGGTTGAGCTTGAGAAGCAATCACCATTTGCATGCCCGGTTGAGCAGGCCCAAAAAGATGTCCTTGAGAGGATGGAGATTGGGCCACCTGGCCAGAAGGTTGCCCTGGTAGAGTTTGGGATGGACCCACTTGCCCAGAAGGTTGGGCTTGCTGGGTGTTAGGTTGTCCTTGTACAACCGAGGGTTGTCCTTGCGAACAGATGGCTGAGCAGACTGGACGGTTGGTTGACCTTGAGGTTGACCAATGTGTCCAAGAGATTGCCCAGACTAGGCAGTGGGTTGGCCTTGTTGTACATAAGGCTGACCACCCTGCCCAGAAGGGTACCCTTGCTGGATTCCAGGTTGTCCTTGTTGCATATAAGGTTGTCCTGGATTCCCATAGGGTTGGCCGGAAGGGTATCCCTGCTGGACTCTAGGTTGTCCTTATTGCATATAAGGCTGTCCTGGATCTCCAGAGGGTTGCCCAAGATAAGTGAAAGACGGACCACCATAGGCCAAAGGTTGTCCCTGAAAGGGTTGTCCTTGTGGGCCTCCAGGTTTCCCTGGATAGGATTTCCCGTAATACTGATGCCCATAAGAAGGTTGCGTGTAAGACGGCTGACCTTGATACGATGGTCCTTGATAAGACGGTCCTTGATCCAAAAGGGGTGCTTGGCCACCACCATAACGAGTGGTACCCCAAGCAACACTTAACGGGATTGAGCCCTCAACCGCAGGCTGAGATTGCAAGGATCCAATATACAAATGATGCCCTACGGGGTCATAATAATGATTTGGACCTTGCGCGCCCGGATTCTGGATGGCATGCAAATACTGATTATATGCCTCCCCTGCTGGAATGGAACCAGAAGAAGGTGGGGCACTAAGTGCAGGATGGACAACTCTAGGTGTAGGTACCGACTGGCCACTATTTACTGAACCGTAGAACGGACCAACAACAGTAGTTACAATCGAAGATGCTGTAACGGCACTAACAACAGGTGTTGAAGATGCTACACAAACAGTCGGAATAGTCGGGACTGAAGTGACAATGGTATTAAGAACTTGTGGAATAAAAGATCATGTAGTGGGAGTGATATTGTGATACCACATGGTACCTGAGGAGGAGTTCCTAGAACCCATAACATCCCTCAAAGCCTTATAGCGTAAGGGCAACGTGACACTGAGGGGGGTGACAGTGAAGGGCGGGGTTACGACCGGGGTTAAGGTCGAGACAGGAGTTTCGACACTCGTCACAACGGGTGTCTCACTCGCGATAGGAGATGTGTCATCCATGTCAGAGGAAGACATTGGGACCGAAACACCAGTAGGAGTAAAAGGAGTATCCTCTTCGGAAGGCTCCCAAATAGGGTTCCAATATAGATCGTGAAAATCGTCTTCTGGAGCATGAGAGTTCAACGGTTGGACACTCGAAATAACAAGAAAAGTGTCACCACAAACCGGTGTCTAAGGAGCAGTAGAAGAAGGAGACCCTTGATCACTAGGGATGGGAGATGGGATCGATGGTTCCGCCAGGATGATTTTATTCAAAAAATCCTATACAAACTAATGAGAAAAGACCCTACTCAAACTAATGCAAACAAGATCTAACAAGGTAAGTGTGAACGTGGGCGAATAAATTTTAAGACACAAGGATATAACTTGACCTTTTCATCTTTAAAGAGTCGAGAAAAGGACAAAAAGAATTCTCTAGTCGCCTTCGAATGTTTAGTGAGCCCGAAGTGACAAGTGCTCAGATGAGCCTTTTATTTTAGGGAGTCTGAAAAGGATCAAAAGTGACTACTCTGGAGAACTAGGCAAAAGGTTTACCAGACAATCCGTAAAACTACATATACACCTTGGCAATCGTATGAAAACCAAGGATTTTGCGTACAGCAGTCAATCTTCCTGAATGTTGTGTTCGGTGCATTACGGGTCGTAAGGCAGAAGACACGGCTTCCTATGGATAAAGGATGATAACCTAGTGGGGTCTCCCCATATACTCGATGGTATGTGGGAGCACAAGTCCGTACTAGACCACAATTGAGTCACAAAAGGAGGAATCACCCTGTTATCACTTTAAAAAAGAGATCTGATATATGTAACTTTTCATCCTAGCCCGATGACAAAGGTCAGTGCTAGTCTATGTTGCTTTAATTTTGTTTTTCCTTAGATTCTGAAGTTTTAAGAGGTCATGAGTCAAGTTTATTCCTATCTACCAGTGGTTCTCCTCCATTCACCATTATTTCATAGCCACATGTCATCTTATGTCAGTCACCAAGTCTTTTAATAATTGCGTAGCGCATGCATACTATTAAAGTGTTTTCACAGCGCTTTTATAGTTTTGCAGTTTCGCAGCGCAAACCCTATTAGGAAATTCCGCAGCGCATTATTCAAATTTTAAACTAACCGCGCTGCTAAATCAGGGATTCGTACATTTCGCAGCGAATCTTTCCCGAAATGTCAAATCCGTTAGATGAATCATAGGCCGTGTCATCTCATGTCAGTTCATGTACTCCTCTTATCACGTTCCACCCCTCATTGCCATTATCACCACCATTAGATCTGTTGATATGCACAAATCATCATTTCCAAGAAAGGCCACCGTGCATAAATCTTAATGATGGTTGTTAATCTTGCATGAATAACAAATCTGCAAGATTGCAATTTGAGAGATTTTAAACGGAAAGATTTCAAGTTCATATACAAATATGATCAAGCGAGCCAGAAAATCAAGCGAGGCAGAATTCTAAAAGAAGCTGAGTTACAATTCAAACCAGAGCTAGTAGTCATTGTTTGCAAATCTTTGGAAAGATCAATGGAGAAAAAGGAACACAGATCCGGCAAATGTCTAAGGAACGAGCCTGAAGGCCTGGATATAGCACTAAGGAATAAAGAGGTGGAGAAAGCATTCAAAAAATCCGAGTGCTGGAATTTTTGCAAGAAGTCACAAGGAGGACATGCACAGGTAACCAAAGAATTTGCGCTTAATTTCACAGTCTTGAATTCAAAGGTAGCCATGATAGAATTGCAGTTCTCGCCAGAGATAATATCCACTGTGACAGAGATCCCACGAGGACAAGAGGAATGGTTTAAAATTTTCAAATTTGACATGAATCCTTGCAAGGAGTTTTTAAAGAAAGAGTTTGTAAATGCAGATTTAAGTAAGGCAGTGCCCAGGAGCTATGTCAAAGAATATTATGCTCATTTACTCACCTGCATACAAAAATATTTGACTTGCGAAGGAAGGTATAACAAGGTGTACTTGTACCATTTTAAGCTCCTTTTGCATTTCACAGGGAAGGTTTCCATTGATCTACCTTTTTATCTATTCCGTAGTTTGAGTAAGATGTGTGATAAGGTACAATTGAGGAAAGAGGATTGTGAAACCTCTTTGTTTCATCATGGTTTGATTAAACTACTGGTCTTAGATGAGCTTCAAAAGGTAGGCAAAGATTGGAATTCATTCATTTTTATGGCTGGCTTCAAACGCCAGACTGGCCTCGGTCCTCTACCTGCAAGAGATTTCACAATAGCGGATCTCCAAACAGAAGAAAGAGCTAAGAGAGTTCCAAATTTACAAGCAAGAAAACAAGTGAGAGAGCCAGTACGGCCACTCATCATTCAAGACACACCTCAGCAATCAACTAAGGAAAAAGCCCATGTTAAAAATAATGTACTTGAAACAAGCACAACTGAAGTGGTCTCAAGGAGAAGAACAAGAAGTCAGATGGCTAAAGAAAAAGGTAAAGCAGTAGTGGTTGAAGAAAGTCCAGTTTCAAAGGGAAGTCTAAATGACTTATTGCACGCTATTGACTTTGAGAAGTCCCTACCAGTTCAAGATGAATTGATGCAATCAGAAAAAGAGAGTACAAAGAAAACCAAAGCCTCTAAAAGGCTTAAATTTGATGAGCAAGTTGAACAATTTGTTTTTAAACCCAGGAGACCTATAACAAGGAGATTTAAGCAAGTACAGGAGGCACCACCAAGAACAGAGGAAACAGGGGAAGGGACACAACGCCAGCAAAGAAAGAACACAGGAAAAACAGTCACCACATCCAAAGAAGACAATATAGCAGACCTGAAAAGAAAATTGGAATCAACTAAGCATGAGATTGCCAAACTGAAGAAAGCTGCTAGAAGACATGCAGTCATACAAGCTAATTATTACAGAATTAAAACCCTATGGGAGGAGAATGCAGCTGCAGAGGTGGTTGAATGTAATACGCAATTTCATACTTGGACAGTGTCGGCAATCAAAGAAGCCAAGTACATCAAGATGATTAATATGCAACTGAGAGCTGGGAATAAGGTTATGAAGAGACAAATAGAATATCTAAAGGCACAGTTAAGCCAGCTTAAAGAACCTGCTAAATGAAATCACCTTTCAAGTAAGATTTTGTTTTGAGTTTTGATGATTTTTCTTGATCTCACCTTTTTTAAGAAGCCTAAATGTCCATTCAGTTTTTGGAAAGTCTAAAGGAAGTTTTGGCAACAAAGTGCTTGATTAATAAAATTTCCGGGTTAAGAACAATGTCTTTTAAACAACTCAGCAGTTTCGTAGCACGCTACGAAACTGCTGAAGGTGATGGTTCCAATATAAATCAACCAATTTTGAAGCAGAAGCGGGAAAATTTTGAGGGACAAATGTATGAAAGGAGACATATGAAGCTACAACAACCAATCAGACTCAGACAAGTGGAGAAAAATGGTTTGGATCCAAATTTGCATTTTGTCATATCATATGCAGTTGAAGCACGGTTCAGACAGCCTGAATGCGTTTTTTTTTTTGTTTTAAAAACAATGGATAGCACATCAATAAGTCATGTTTTAAAACAATGGACAACACATCAATAGACATGGCCACCTGTCATGTTTTGGAAAACAAAGATGAAAGACCGGCTTGTGTGGATTTGAAAACCATAAAACCGAGAAGCAAGGATAGTTTCCTATATTTCTGAACAGTGGAGAGGATATGGCATACAAGATCAGCATGGAGCATTGAACACCCATCTCATCCAAACTGAAAGAGAACCAGATGTCAAAGAAAGAGAATTATCTTAATCAAAGCCATTATTCATGTAATATGGAGTTAGAGTCCTATTTGATTTAGATCTCTAAAAAAATCTAGTTAACAGTTTGTTGTATTTATTAAGTAGTTAAAGTTTAATAGCTGTCAGTAATAGAAGTAGTTTTCTAATTCCCCTCATGCTTGAGGAGGAATCTCAATCAGTTAGAATAATAACTCTATATATAGTTGAAGCAGCAATGTACTCAGGGTTGGAAATTTTATGAAAAAGGATGATATTTGGCTTATGTAAGACTCTGTTTTCATAATACATGGTTGACTTTACTTCTCAGGATTCATGAAGGATTTTATGTTCAAAATATGTGATGTTGTCCTTTTCTTAATTCTTATAGTGGTATGGATGTATAATCACTCAGAATTCACTGAATGTGCTCTGACTTCCTGTATACATTTATAAACTGTGTGGTCCCATATGAGTTTATGTTCTGAATGTTTAGATGTTGAATGCCCTGACTTCCATGTAAGGTTGAGTTCATTGTGATATTGAGGTGTTGTTGACTCCATAAGCCCAATGGATAGTTGTTAAATCTATTTCCACCATTCATATTTGTCATAGTTGTTTTACAAGAGTTAGCCATCTTATCTATAATCAAAATTAATAACCCTTTTGAGAGAGCCCTCTCAGGCTAAGGAGGCAAAGCCTTAGTCGAAAGATTGGTTTGAAATAGTTACTTGAAGTCTTCCTGGTCTACAGCCTTCTAGGGTCTGATTTTGAGATAACATTTTGGTGCGTCTGCCGGGAGTCTGAAGATTATTCATTCCCGAAATCAAGAGACTGAACTTCTGAAGGTAGCAGGAGCTCAGGAGATTTTATCGAGGCTGCATTCTACCTTGGTGACTCCATACAATTTTAAAGTTAAAAAGGTGGCTTCGAGAGGGAGATATACACGGAGTAATCCTGACCCAGATCCACCTACTCCTGTGGATAATCCAAACACCATTTCAAGGAGCAGACAAATATTTCCTGATATACCAGGTACTTCATCTTTTTCGAAATCTTTGTTCCCTGAATTTTCTAGAAGTCCTGAAAAATTGTAGATGATAAAATTCATGAGGTATTGTTGAGGTCTGAGAACGAAGAAGAACTTATTGGAATTATTTTAGATTTACAAAAAAGAGGCATTGATACTTCATCTTTAGTGTCACAAAAAGATAAGGAGGAATTTTGGGAGGTTGTTACTTCAGAATTACTGTTAGAGGAAGAAGATTTAAACCAACTCAAAGAACTTGATCCTTTTGAAGTCTTACTCAAGTCCAAAACTAGTTTTCCCCTCCCAAATTGGAGTTCCTTTGTCAGTGGTTTGCAAAGTCCAAATAGTCCTTTTCGTACCAACACTTTATCCTCTGCCTCTGCTAGTCCCAGCAGTTCTCAGGCACTAGGAAATCTATCTCACATCAGTTCTGGTCCCACCGGTCATACAGTACATGTTATTACTGCTCCTCCATTCATTATGGCTATACCTGCTAGGTATGCTCCACTAGCTCTCCCTGCTGTTTTACATGACCTTCCTAGCAAATATGTTGCCAGATTTCCAACATGGGGAGGAGATGAAGACATTACAGCAGAAGAACATGTAGATAGATTCAATGATTTCGTTGAAAGACAAGAATTTGATGATGAAGATGTGAAACTAAGATTGTTTGCTCAAAATTTCATTGGGGAAGTTAGAAAATGGTTCAAAACCCTTAGAGCCGGAAGTATTCATAGTTGGGCAGAATTTGAAGATAGCTTTCTAAGGAAATGGGGAAACAGAACCAACCCTGTCCAAGCTCTTACTGAATACAACAATCTTAGAAGAGCTCCAGATGAAACTGTCCAAAACTTCTCTAAGAGGTTTAATAAAATATACAATTCTATTCCAGCTCATTTGAAACCTCCTGGAGCTTTGGCACAGTTGAGATATGCTGAAGCATTTGATTCATATTTCTCGCTCTTACTCAGAGAAAGGGATTCTGCCACTCTTGCTGACATGAAAAATGATGCAATTAAGGTGGAGGTGAACATGATTGCTGCTAAGAAATCAAAGATGGCAAAGGCTAAGCTGAAAGAAGAAGAGAAACCTTCTACCTCTGCTCCAGAAGACAAGTTTGAAACTATGACGAAAACCATGGAAAAACTGATGGATCGGTTAGCTCTTGGGAATGCTTCTACTCCTCCAGCACAGCAGGAACCTCAATTTAGGAACCCTCAGTTCAGAAGACCTCAGACTCAACAAAGGCCAAGAGAGAATAGAAATGAGTAGTCAGATCCTCCAGTGAGACCTCCTTTCCAACAAAATTTGGTAGATGAAGAAGATGAACCTGAAACTCTTGAGGAATCAATCCATTGTTTTGATGAAGAAGTGTCAGGGATTTTCCTGACTAAGGAGGAACATGATGAGTCCAGCATGGTCAAATCAGGAGAAGAGCCTTCAGATTTTTTAAAGGGTTATCAGCACGCTATCTTTGAGATGCAAAAGCAGTACAATCTTAGGAATAGAAATGTTCCTATTACAGCAAACAAAGCACAGCCCAAGAAGGATACCTCAAAGACATTTGAAGATAAAAAGGAAAACTCAAAGGTTGTTGAAGGTAAGAATTATTCTCCACCTATCAAAAAGGATATTCAAATTCCTTCCCCCTCTAAAGAAATTGATAAGACTGCTTTTGTTTTTAATCTTGAGAACAAGATTCCAAAGATTAAGATATTAGTCCCTTTTAATGGAATTCTCAAGGTGGATAGATACAGAAGTAAAATTGTTGAAATGCTTAATTCACAACCAGGAGTAGCCGACATCCTAAATGTACAAGAAGATAATCCTGTTATCTGCTTAGGTCCAAGACTTGAATATGAACAGAATGAAGAGTTTCCCCCTTTCTACATAAGCATTAGCATTCATGACATGACTCTACATAATGCTATGTTAGACTCGGGGGCATCACATAATCTCATGCCCAAGGTAATCATGGAAAGACTCGGGTTAGAAGTAACTAGGCCATATAAGGATTTATTTTCCTTTGATTCAAAAGGAGTCCAATGCATTGGTTTGATAAAAGATGTTGTTGTGGGTCTCACACAAATTTCAGCAAAAACAATTGTTATGGACATTGTTGTGGTAGACATTCCACCAAAGTTTGGGATTCTTCTTTCGAGATCATGGGCAGCAAAAATCAAGGGCACAATGCAGATGGATCTTACATATGCTACCATCCCAGTGTTTGGTGAACAAAGGAGGTTGTATCGGGAGACCAGAATGGCCTACATGGTAAGTAGCAAAGACAAGCCTCAGAATTTTCCTATTTATTCATTCTATACTGGTCTTGGATCAGCTATCCTTTTCAATGAATCAGTTGGAAGAGAATCACAAGATGAACCTGCGGAAAATCAGTGTCAAGAAGGGCAGCAAGGAGATGAAAGAGACATCATGGGCTGCTGGTCATTACACTTTGATGGATCAGCAGGAAAAGAAGGGGAAGGAGCTGGGATTTGGATCACTAGTCCAACTAAAGAAAGTAAGTTTCTCTCCTACAAACTAAACTTTGATTGTACCAACAATATGGCTGAGTACGAATCTCTGATTTTAGGCTTAGAAGCCTTGATAAAATTGAAAGCAAAAAATGTTGTTGTTTGTGGAGATTCTAAATTGGTAATTAAACAAGTCGAAGGTGCATATCAAACTAAGGATGTAAGGATGAGAGCATACAGAAACTTAGTGTTGGAGATGCTGGAAAAATTTCAATCCTATTCTTTTATCATCAAAACTAGAGATCAAAACTCTATTGCAGATTCCCTTGCTGTTTCTGCTAGTCTTTTTATCATTCCTAAGAACTCTTCTGAAAATTATGAAGTGGAGGTTCGCCATAGACCAGTTATACCATATAATATCACAAATTGGCAAGTTTTTGAGGATGATCAGCACGTAAAGAACTTCATTGAATTAAAGGGAGAATTTGAAAACAATCAGATAGATCAGCAGAATATGTTAGTAGAGTCAAAGGAAAGTTCTAAAGTCTTACAATTACAAAACAACTTAATTCCAAAGGGCCTCATTGCCCTTGAGAAATTATTTGATCAAAATGATGTATTCAAAGCACCAAGATTACAAACTAATGAAGAAGAGGTGGAAAACTGCAATTTAGGAGACTCAGTTGTGCCTAAGATAGTCAAGATTTCAAAATTTCTTTCAGCTGATATGAAGACTAAATATGTTGAGATGATGAAAAGGTTCATTGATGTTTTTGCATGGAGTTATGCTGACTTGAAACAATATGACTCTTCAATTATACAACATACCATTCCTATTAAGGAGAATGAAAAGCCTTTCAAGTAGAAGTTAAGAATAATTAATCCTCTTCTGATGCCACTGATTGAAAAAGAAGTGAAAAAGCTCTTTAATGCTAAAATTATTGTTCCAATCAGATTCTCAAATTGGCTTGCTAATTTGGTACCAGTCAGAAAAAAGAATGGAGAGATCAGAATTTGTATAGACTTCAGAAACTTGAACAAAGCTTCATTGAAGGATAATTACCCCCTCCCTAAAATGGATTTGATTTTGCAAAATATTGTTGGTTCACAAAGAATGTCTATGCTTGATGGTTTCTCAGGATACAATCAAATCCTTGTTCACCCAGATGATCAGGAGAAAACGGCCTTCACCACACCATGGGGAACATTCATGTATGCAAAGATGCCATTTGGTCTCATGAACGCGGGAGCCACTTTCCAGAGAGCAATGTATATTTCTTTTGCTGAAGAAAAGGACAAATCAGTGGTAGTTTATCTTGATGACATCACAGTTTTTTCAAAAAAGGAAGAAGATCATTTAAAGCACCTTGAAAGGGTCCTGCTGAAGTGTAGGAGGTTTGGTATTTCTCTAAACCCAACCAAAAGTATTTTCGCTTTAACTTCTGGAAAACTTCTTGGTCATATTATTTCTGAAGAAGGAATTAGGATTGATCCTAATAGAGTTAGTGCAATTCAAAAATTGGATCTACCAAGGAGTAGGAAGGAGATTCAATCTTTTCTTGGGAAGGTTAACTTTGTTAGAAGATTCATTCCTAACTTTGCTGAAGTTGTCAAGAACATAACAAAGATGTTAAAGAAAGGAGCGGATTTTAAGTGGACAGTTGAAACAAAGAAATAATTTGAAGAGATCAAGAAGGCACTTACCCAAGCACCAGTACTTATCAGCCCAGATTTTACCAAGGAGTTCCTTATTTTCACATTCGCTTCTGAAGACACAATTGCTAGAGTTCTACTGCAAAAAGGAAGTCAAGGTACTGAACAACCCATTTCCTTCTTTAGCAAGACATTAGCAAATGCTGAATTAAAATATAACATCTTAGAGAAGCAAGCTTATGCCTTGGTGAAAGCAGTAAAGGATTTCAGAATTTATGTTTTGCACTCTCACATTGTTGCCTACGTTCCAAATGCTGTTATAAAAGATATTCTTACACAAGCTGATCCAGATGGAAAAAGGGGAAAGTGGATAGCAAAATTGTTAGAGTATGACATTGAGATCAAACCCACAAAGTTGGTAAAGGGTCAAGGCCTAGCTAAATTGCTGACACAGTCAAATTTGAACTATATTGATATTAATTTAAGCATAGAGATCTCAGAAATTTCTGAAAATGAAGAGGAATTGGTCCAAATAAATGAAAAATTCTTTATGTCAGAATGGTACAAGGATGTAGCATTTGTTTTGCAACATAATAGAGCCCCTGATAATCTTTCAAAATCCAAAGCTCGGTTTACATAATTGAAATCTCTTAGATATTTTGTGTATGACCAAAATTTGTTTTGGAAAGATGCTGGAGGAATATTATTAAATTGCCTCATTGAAGAAGAAGTTGATAAAGTAATTGATGAGTTTCATAAGGGGGATTGTGGAGGACATTACTATTGGAAAGCCTCTGCAAACAAGGTCTTGAGGGCTGGCTATTTTTGGCCAACTATGTTCAGAGATATCTATAAAAAGATAGCTACATGTCATGAATGTCAAGTGTTTGAAGGAAAGAGAAAGCTTATGCCACTGCCCTTGGTTCCTATATATGTTGAAGCACCTTTCCAGCAGTGGGGATTAGATTTTATAGGAGAAATCCATCCCTCTTCATCAGCAACATCGCTGATTCTCACAACACCGATTACTTTACAAAAAATGGATAGAAGCAAATACCCACAAGGCTAAGCAAAATGATTCAGTGGATTATTTCTTTCTTAGAAAATAATATATTATCAAGATTTGTTTGCCAATTGTCTTCTGATGAGCTTTTAAGTCCAAAAGAATGATTATTTTTTGTGGGGTTTTTCCCTTGGACATTCCACTGCTTATTATCCACAGGGAAATGGTTTGGCTGAATCATCAAACAAGAGCCTTGTAAGAATCATTAAGAAGCTGCTGCAAGAAAATAAAAAATCTTGGCATTTGAAATTGAAATATGCTTTGTGGGCTGACCGGATTTTCACAAAGAGGTCCATTGGAACATCACCATATGAGCTAGTATATGGGGCTGAGGCCATATTTCCAACATCCCTTGGAGTACCAGTAATGAAGTTGATTGAAGGATTAGAAGATGAAACAAATGCTATACAACGAAGGATAAATTAGCTGATAGCTTTGCAAGAAAAAAGAAATGAGGTGTTTGACAGTCAACAACAAAACCAGAACAGAATCAAGAGAGCATTTGACAAAAAGATCAAAGAAGTTACATTCCAGATCCATGATAAAGTTTTGAAATGGGAAGCTAGAATTGAAGAGAAAGGTAAACATGGTAAATTTGAAAATTTGTGGAAAGGACCATATCAAATTTCTGCTTTCCATGGAAATAACACTTACATTCTACAGGAGATTGATGGAACGCCATATACTGGAGGACCTGTTAATGGCAGGGTCCTAAAGCATTATCATTGATTGAAATTCTGCCAAGTTTCTCACAACATTGCATATACCCGTTTTATCAGTCTTTCTTTGTTGCAAATAAATGACAAGCTGAACAGGAAGCTCAAGCCCGAGGTGAAGGCTCATAAAGCTAGAAAAGGATGCTTGTCAACTCCATCTATGTTTTCATAAAATGGACAAAGCACTGGACATATGAGTTCTTAGTGTACTACAGGAGCACACTATCCCAAGTGGAGCCACTGTTATCACTTTAAAAAAAGAGATCTGATATATGTAACTTTTCATCCTAGCCCGATGACAAAGGTCAGTGTTAGTCTATGTTGTTTTAATTTTTTTTTCCTTAGAGTCTGAAGTTTTAAGCGGTCATGAGTCAAGTTTATTCCTATCTACCATTGGTTCTCCTCCATTCACCATTGTTTCATAGCCACGTGTCATCTTGTTATCCATCACCAAGCCTTTTGGTAATTGCGTAGCGCATGCATACTATTAAAGTGTTTTCGCAGCGCTTTTATAGTTTAGCAGTTTCGCAGCGCAAACCTTATTAGGAAATTCCGCAGCGCATTATTCAAATTTCAAACTAACCGCGCTGTGAAATCAGCAATTCGTACATTTCGCAGCGAATCTTTCCCGAAATGTCAAGTCCGTTAGATGAATCACAGGCCGTGTCATCTCATGTCAGTTCGTGTACTCCTCTTATCACGTTCCACTCCCCATTGCCATTATCACCACCATTAGATCTGTTGATACGCACGAATCATCATTTCCAAGAAAGGCCACCATGCATAAATCTTAATGATGGTTGTAAATCTTGCATGAATAAAAAATATGCAAGATTGCAATTTGAGAGATTTTAAACGGCAAGATTTCAAGTTCAAATACAAGTATGATCAAGCGAGGCAGCAAATTCAAGTGAGACAGAATTCTAAAAGAAGCTGAGTTACAATTCAAACCAGAGCTAGTAGTCATTGTTTGCAAATCTTTGGAGAGATCAATGGAGAAAAAAGAACATAGATCCGGCACATGTCTAAGGAACAAGCTTGAAGGCCTGGATATAGCACTAAGGAATAAAGAGGTGGAGAAAGCATTCAAAAAAGCCGGGTGCTGGAATTTTTGCAAGAAGTTAAAAGGAGGACATGCACAAGTAACCAAAGAATTTGCACTTAATTTCACAGGCTTAAATTCAAAGGTAGCTATGATAGAATTGCAGGTCTCGCCAGAGGTAATATCCACTGTGACAGAGATTCCACGAGGACAAGAGGAATGGTTTAAAAATTTCAAATTTGACATGAATCCTTGCAAGGAGTTTTTAAAGAAAGAGTTTGTAAATGCAGATTTAAGTAAGTCAGTGCCGAGGAGCTATGTCAAAGAATATTATGCACATTTACTCACCTGCATACAAAAATACTTGACTTGCGAAGGAAGGTATAACAAGGTGTATTCGTACCATTTTAAGCTCCTTTTGCATTTCACAGGGAAGGTTTGCATTGATCTACCTTTTTATCTATTCCGTAGTTTGAGTAAGATGTGTGATAAAGTACAATTGAGGAAAGAGGATTGTGAAACCTCTTTGTTTCATCATGGTTTGATTAAACTACTGGTCTTAGATGAGCTTCAAAAGGTAGGCAAAGATTGGAATTCATTTATTTTTATGGCTGGTTTCAAAAGCTAGACTGGCCTCAGTCCTCTACCTGCAAGAGATCTCACAATAGCGGATCTCCAAAATACAAGCAAGGAAACAAGTGAGAGAGCCAGTACGACCACTCATCATTCAAGACACACCTCAACAATCAACTAAGGAAAAATCCCATGTTAAAAAGATTGTACCTGAAACAAGCGCATCTGAAGTAGTCTCAAGGAGAAGAACAAGAAGTCAGATGGCTAAAGAAAAAGGTAAAGCAGTAGCGGTTGAAGAAAGTCCAGTTTCAAAGGGAAGTCTAAATGATTTATTGCAGGCTATTGACTTTGAGGAGTCCCTACTAGTTCAAGATGAATTGATGCAGTCAGAAAAAGAGAGTACAAAGAAAACCAAAGCCTCAAAAAGGCTTAAATTTGATGAGCAAGTTGAACAATTTGTTTTTAAACCCAGGAGACCTATAACAAGGAGATTTCAGCAAGTACAGGAGGCACCACGAAGAACAGAGGAAACAGGGGAAGAGACACAACGCCAGCAAAGAAAGAACACAGGAAAAAAAGACGCCACATCCAAAGAAGATAATATAGCATACTTGAAAAGAAAATTGGAATCAGCTAAGCATGAGATTTCCAGACTGAAGAAAGCTGCTGTAAGACATGCAGTCATACAAGCTAATTATTATAGAATTAAAACCCTATGGGAGGAGAATGCAGCTGTCGAGGTGGTTGACTGTAATACGCAATTTCATACTTGGACAGTGGCGGCAATCAAAGAAGCCAAATACATCAGGATGATTAATATGCAACTGAGAGCTGGGAACAAGATTATGAAGAGACAAATAGAAGATCTAAAGGCACAGTTAAGCCAGCTAAAAGAACCTTCTAAATGAAATCACATTTCAAGTAAGATTATGTTTTGAGTTTTGATGAGTTTGCTTGATCTCACCTTCTTGAAGAATCCTAAATGTCCATTCAGTTTTGGAAAGTTTAAAGGAAGTTTTGGCAACAAAGTGTTCGATTAATAAAGTTTTTGGGTTAAGAACAATGTCTTTTAACAACTCAGCAGTTTCGTAGTGCGCTACGAAACTGCTGAAGGTGATGGTTCCAATATAAGTCAACCAATTTTGAGGTAGAAGCGGGAAAATTTTGAGGGACAAATGTATGCAAAGAGACATCTGAAGCTACAACAATCAATCAGACTAAGACAGGTGGAGAAAAATGGTTTGGATCCAAATTTGCATTTTGTCATAACGTGAGGAGTTGAAGCACGGTTCAGACAGCCTGAATGCGTTTTTTGGTTTTAAAAACAGTGGACAGCACATCAATAGTCATGTTTTAAAAACAGTGGACAGCACATCAATAGACGTGGCCACCCGTCACGTTTTGGAAAGCAAAGATGAAAGACCGGCTTCTGTAGATTTGAAAACCATAAAATCGAGGAGCAAGGATAGTTTCCTATATTTCTGAACAGTGGAGAGGATATGGCATACAAGATCAGCGTGGAGCATTGAACACCCATCTCAGCCAAACTGAAAGAGAACCAGATGTCAAAGAAAGAGAATGATCCTAATCAAAGCCATTATTCATGTAATATGAAGTTAGATTCCTATTTGATTTGGATCTCTAAAAACTCCAGTTAACAGTTTGTTGTATTTATTAATTAGTTAAAGTTTAATAGCTGTCAGTAATAGAAGTAGTTTTCGAGTTCCCCTCATGCTTGAGGAGGAATCTCAATCAAATAGAATAAGAACTCTATATATAGCTGAAGCAGCAATGTAAAAAGGGTTGGAAATTTTATGAAAAAGGATGATATTTGGCTTATGTAAGACTCAGTTTTGATAATACATGTTTGGCTTTACTTCTCAGGATTCGTGAGGGATTTTATGTTCAGAATGTGTGATTTTGTCCTTTTCCTAATTCTTGCAGTGGTATGAATGTGTAATCACTCAGAATTCACTTGAGGTGCTCTGACTTCCTGTATGCATTCATAGACTGTGTGGTCCTATCTGAGTTGTTATGTTCTGAATATTTTAAATGCTGAATGCCCTAACTTCTATGTAAGGTTGAATTCATTGTCATATTGAGATGTTGTTGACTCCATAAGCCCAATGGATAGTTGATAAATGTGTTTCCACCATTTATATTCTTACAATTGTTTCACAAAGAGTTAGCCATCTTAACTATAATCAAAATCATTAACCCCTTTTTGAGAGAGCCCTATCAGGTTGAGGAGGCTAAGCCTCAGCCTAAAGTAGGTTTGAAATAGTTACGTAGAGTCAACCTGATTAGTAGCCTATCAGGACCTGATTTTGAGATAACACATATAAACACATGGATCATGCCAAGTACAAGTGAAGGAGATACATGCATGTGCAACATCAAGTGAACACAAAGACCATTGAAGAATCTGCACACCTTGCCATGTGGAGTTGAAGCTATGATACACCAAGAGCACATTCATCACTCAGTAGCACTGCAATTGGACATAGACACCACCAATAGCTTGAACATACCAACTCTATTGTGTCGATTCATGTCATGGGTCATCTCGGCCACATCACTACTGTGGGCCATACTGTTGTATTCAATGTAATGTAATGTGGAAGTCCAAGAGACCCACATGTAAAGTTGAAAAGTCATGTAATTCAAACAGTCATGAGGGAAGTTGAATAGTCACAAGGGTTAGTTTCACGCTTGGCTATATACACCCCTCATTTGTACATGCAGAATACTTTTCACCTTGGCTCCTCCCACATAGCCTTGAGAGTTTGTAATCTTTTCTTTAAGGAGCAAGCAGTGGCTCAAACGCCCCCCTAACGGGGTTCGTGATGTAATGGTGTACAGATGTGTCTTGGAACTTTCACTTAATTTAGAATTCTGTTAACAGACCAACACATTTTCACACATGTATTTTATTTGTTTCTAAGACTATCCTTGGGACGCTTGTAATGCATGTTTCTTTAACCTGTATTAAGAAAATTGAACTATTTTGGTTGTTTTAGTACATATTCTATTGGAAATGTGTTGTATCAGTTGTCTCGCCCGTGTGGGCTATCCCACTGAACACTCGACGGATTAATTCTTGTAAATTTGTTATAATGCTCGTCACACGCATATGGACTATTCCACTGGGTGTTGTATGTGTTATCTATTCACCTTGTGTTTGTGACTTCCGCATCCACGTGGATTACTCTTCCAGAAGTTGCGCATGTCATATTACGTTGTGTGTCTCTAGCAGAGTTGGGACTATTCCCTTTGAACCTGAGACTCGTTTCCACCCTCTCTCTCTGCAATGAAATAACTTTGACACAAGCAGCACTAATCACTCACCAGGCACACGAACCTCCTTGTTCGAAGACAAAGTAAACCACTATCACGTGCTGACAAGAAAGAGCTAGGGAAAATCTTTAAGATAATGGCAACCATGCCATCATACCAGATGGAACTCCTACAGCAAACAGTGTGAGGTCTAGTTGGGACTTCATATCGGGGAGATCCCCTAAATGTTGTCAGGTCCAACACTGTCAACATTACAATATACCATAAAGAAGAGAGTAGCTTGTTGGGGTTGTTTGCTTACATTCATATTGGTTTTCAAGAGGGGTTCACATATTATCCAAACTAAATGTATATGGAAGAAAACTTTTAGGTTGGTTATTTGATATAGTTGAGAGAAGAATACACCATTGTTATTGTAATTGGCTTTGTAGAGTGGAAAACCTAGAAAGAGAAAACCTCTATTTTCATATAAGAAAAATAAAGTATGATGATGGATTCCATCACCATTGAATCACAAAACACACACTAAAATAATCCATGTTGTAATATTACTAAATACATATTTTATAAACCATAGTCCATTTACTCTTATCATACTCTCCAACCATAGTACATTTAGTCTTATCATACTCTACCTTGTTCTTGACATCATTAAAGGGAGTACTTACTTCACAATCTCAATCTTTATGGATAGAGAACTCTTTGTAA